>JARQOC010000038.1:0-242479 GCA_033576535.1 Allobates femoralis | reverse complement strand
TGGGCTGTTAATTTACAGAGCTATTGTCTGTTCAGAAATGACCCTACAAATAGGCGAGGAGGAGATGTATGTTTATACGTAAAATCATCCTTAAAACCCATCCTGCGTGATAATATAGGTGAATCGAATGGAAATGTAGAGTCCCTGTGGGTGGAGATAAGGGGAGGGGGAAAAAATAATAAATTACTGATAGGGGTTTGTTATAAGTCCCCAACAATAATGGAAGTGGAGGAGAATATCCTCATAAAGCAAATAGATGAAGCAGCGACTCAGGGAGAAGTCATTATTATGGGGGACTTCAACTACCCTGAAATACATTGGGGATCAGAAACCTGCAGTTACAGCAAAGGTAATAAGTTTTTGAAAACTATGAGAGACAATTACCTTTCACAACTGGTTCAAGACCCAACAAGAAGGGGGGCACTGCTGGACCTAATATTAACCAACAGGCCAGACCGCATATCAAATATACGGGTTGGAGGTCACTTGGGTAATAGTGATCATAACTTAATAAGCTTTCAAGTATCCTTTACTAAGACGTGTAGTAGAGGGGCCACAAGGACACTAAACTTCAGGAAGGCAAATTTCCAACGGTTGAGAGATGATCTTAGTGCAATAAACTGGGACGATGTCCTGAGACATAAAAGTACACAACACAAATGGGAGATGTTTATTAGCATCCTGAATAGGACCTGTGCACAATATATACCCTATGGGAATAAGCATGCTAGAAATAGGAGGAAACCACTATGGCTAAATAAAGCGGTAAGAAGTGCAATATGTGACAAAAAGAAAGCATTTAGGGAATTAAAGCAAGTAGGTAGTGATGAAGCATTACCGTATATACTCGTGTATAAGCCGAGTTTTTCAGCCCAAAATTTGGGCTGAAAAGTTACCCCCTCGGCTTATACACGGGTCATATACGGGGGGGCTGTGTCCCGGGGGCTGTGGAGGCTGGAGGAGGCGGGGGGAGGCTGCTGTATGAGCGGCCCCGTCACGTGGGGCCGCTCATTAAATATGCACTGCATCCCCCTGTCAATCAGCGGCAGGGGGATGCAGTTCATATAGCCCCCCAAAAGCTGGCACTGTCCCCCCTTGTAAGTGCCCCCCCCGCTACTTATACATTACCATCCCGGTGTTCTGATCGGCGCCGCTCCTCGGTGCTTCTTCATCCTCCCGTCCTCGCTGGCTCCATCCGTGATCTCCGGCTGTCGCAGCGATATGACGTCATCGCGCGACCGCTGGAGAACCCGGATGCAGCCAGCGCGGGAGGATGAAGACGCAGCACGGAGGAGCGGCGCCGATCAGAACACCGGGATGGTAATGTATAAGTAGCGGGGGGGGGCACTTACAAGGGGGGGACAGTGCCAGCTTGTGGGGGCTGTTGGTACCCCCTGGGGGCTGTTGGTACCCCCAGGGGGCTGCTGGGTACCCTCTGGGGGCTGTTGGTACCCCCAGGGGGCTGTTGGTACCCCCAGGGGGCTGCTGGGTACCCCCTGGGGGCTGTTGGTACCCTCAGGGGGATGTTGGTACCCCCAGGGGGCTGCTGGGTACCCCTGGGGGCTGTTGGTATCCCCCAGGGGGCTGCTGGGTACCCCCTGGGGGCTAGCTGGGTACCCCTGGGGGCTGTTGGTACCCCCGGGGGCTGTTGGTACCCCCAGGGGGCTGTGGGTACCCCCAGGGGCTGGGTACCCCGGGGGATGTTGGTACCCCCAGGGGGCTGCTGGGGACCCCTGCTTGGTGGGGCTGTTGGTACCCCCAGGGGGCTGCTGGGTACCCCCTGGAGGCTGTTGGTACCCCCAGGGGGCTGTTGGTACCCCCAGGGGGCTGCTGGGTACCCCCTGGGGGCTGCTGGGTACCCCCAGGGGGCCGCTGTATAACCCCTGGGGGGTGCTGTATAACCCCTGGGGGGTGCTGTATAACCCCTGGGGGCTGCTGTATATACTGCTGAGGCCTGTATACCACTGGGGCTGCTGTATATACCACTGGGGCTGCTGTATATACCACTGGGGCTGCTGGGGCTCCTGTATACTACCACTGGGGCTGCTGGGGCTCCTGTATACTACCACTGGGGCTGCTGTATACTACCACTGGGGCTGCTATATACTACCACTGGGGCTGCTATATACTACCACTGGGGCTGCTATATACTACTGCTGGGGCTGCTATATACTACCACTGGGGCTGCTATATTCTACCACTGGGGCTGCTGTATACTACCACTGGGGCTGCTGGGGCTGCTATATACTACCACTGGGGCTGCTGTATACTACCACTGGGGCTGCTATATACTACCACTGGGGCTGCTATATACTACCACTGGGGCTGCTGTATACTACTGCTGGGGCTGCTATATACTACCACTGGGGCTGCTGGGGCTGCTATATACTACCACTGCGGCTGCTGTATACTACCACTGGGGCTGCTGGGGATGCTATATACTACCATTGGGGCTGCTGTATACTACCACTAGGGCTGCTGTATACTACCACTGGGGAGGCCTGTATACCACTGGGGGGGGGCCTGTATACCACACTGCTGGGGGCTGTATACCTGTGCTGGGGTCCACCCTCGGCTTATACACGAGTCAATAGGTTTTTCCAGATTTTTGGGGCAAAAGTAGGGGGGTCGGCTTATACACGGGTCGGCTTATACACGAGTATATACGGTAAATAAATACAGAAAATTAAATAACATTTGTAAAAAGGAAATCAAGGCAGCAAAGATTGAGACAGAGAGACTCATTGCCAGAGAAAGTAAAAAGAATCCCAAAATATTTTTTAACTACATAAATAGTAAGAAACTAAAAAATGATGGTGTTGGCCCCTTTAAAATAGTCTGGGTGAAATGGTGGATGAGGATGAGGAAAAAGCCAATATGCTAAATGACTTTTTTTCAACAGTATTTACACAAGAAAATCCCATGACAGACAATATGATCAGTGATAACAAAAAGTCTCAATTAAATGTCACCTGCTTACCCAAGAGGAAGTACGGCATCGTATAAAAATCACTAAAATTGACAAATCCCCGGGCCCGGATGGGATACACCCCAGAGTGCTGCAGGAATTAAGTACTGTCATAGATAGACCATTATTTTTAATATTTAAAGATTCCATAATAACAGGGTCTGTACCACAGGACTGGCGTATAGCAAATGTGGTGCCAATATTCAAAAAGGGGACAAAAACTGAACTTGGAAATTATAGGCCAGTAAGCTTAACCTCTACTGTGGGTAAAATCCTAGAGGGTTTTCTAAGAGATGCTGTACTGGAGTATCTGAAGAAAAATAACCTCATGACCCATTATCAACATGGTTTTACGAGGGACCGTTCCTGTCAAACTAATCTAATAAGCTTCTATGAAGAAGTAAGTTCTGGACTGGACCAAGGAAATGCAGTGGATGTGGTGTATATGGACTTTTCAAAAGCTTTTAATACGGTGCCACACAAAAGGTTGATACATAAAATGAGGGCAATGGGGATAGGGGAAAATATGTGTAAGTGGGTTAAGAACTGGCTTAGTGATAGGAAACAAAGGGTGGTTATTAATGGAACACACTCAGAATGGGTCACAGTTAACAGTGGGGTACCACAGGGGTCAGTGTTGGGCCCGCTTCTATTTAATATATTTATTAATGACCTTGTAGGGGGCATACAGAGTAGAATCTCAATATTTGCAGATGACACTAAACTCTGCAGGGTAATCAATACAGAGGAGGACAATTTTATATTACAGGAGGATTTATCAAAACTAGAAGCTTGGGCTGCTAAATGGCAAATGAGCTTTAATGGGGATAAATGTAAAGTCATGCACTTGGGCAGAAGAAACAAAAGGTATAATTATGTGCTTAATTGTAAAACACTGGGCAAAACTGTCACTGAAAAAGACCTGGGTGTATGGGTAGATGACAAACTCACATTTAGTGGCCAGTGTCAGGCAGCTGCTGCAAAGGCAAATAAAATAATGGGATGCATTAAAAGAGGCATAGATACCCATGAGGAGAACATAATTTTACCTCTATACAAGTCACTAGTGCGACCACACTTAGAATACTGTGTGCAATTCTGGTCTCCGGTGTATAAGAAAGACATAGCTGAACTAGAGCGGGTCCAGAGAAGAGCGACCAAGGTCATTAGAGGACTGAGGGGTCTGCAATACCAAGACAGGTTATTAAACTTGGGGTTATTTAGCTTGGAAAAACGAAGGCTTAGGGGTGATCTTATAATAATGTATAAATATATGAGGGGGCAGTACAGAGACCTTTCTAATGATCTCTTTACTCTTAGGCCTGAGACTGGGACAAGGGGGCATCCTCTACGTCTGGAGGAAAGAAGGTTTAATCATAATCACAGACGTGGATTCTTTACTGTAAGAGCAGTGAGACTATGGAACTCTCTGCCACATGATGTTGTAATGAGTGAGTCACTACTAACATTTAAGAAGGGCCTGGATGCCTTTCTTGAAAACTATAATATTACCGGTTATATATACTAGATTCTTTGATAGGGCGTTGATCCAGGGAATTAGTCTGATTGCCGTATCTGGAGTCAGGAAGGAATTTTTTTCCCCCAATGTGGAGGTTAGTGTTGCCACATGGGTTTTTTTTTGCCTTCCTCTGGATCAACATGTTAGGCTATGGGTTGAACTAGATGGACTTAAAGTCTTCCTTCAACCTTAAAAACTATGTTACTATGTTACTATTAAACCCTTGAATAGCACCATGAATTATCCTATATTGTGTATCTCTCCATCTTTCATTAGTAACGACCTTTCTCACCAATTGCCACCCTTCCAGAATCTTTCCCTTCAGTTCAGGATCTTTAAAGTATTTGGAGAACAGTGTCTGTGGCCCTCTAGGTCTAAGGATAGATTGTAACCTAGCATATATCGTAGAAATGGACGTGAGTTCCCCTTCCTCCTACGTCAGGTCCCTCCAGATCTCACTCTCCAATTCTCCAGTAATATCTCTCAAGTGTGTCAGGAGATGATGTTGAATTTGCCTATATTGTAGAATGTGAGAGTGTGGGAGTCCAAATTTCGTCAGTGTCTCCAGCCCCGTCAACCATCTCTTTTCCCCAGATGCATGAGATCGTTCAAACTCCCAACTCCCGCATCCCTCCAACTCCTGAACAGAGCATTCTCTCATCCATAGGGAAGGCTGGACACGCCCGTGGGTTAAGTCGCCCCGAAATTCTCCATGATAGGCCTAGCTTGATCCGTATTTTTTTCCAGGTCATGACCGTGTCTCTATATATCGTCGTGTGTTTGATATCATGTGGCATATGTGATAACGGCGTATGTAACAGTGATATCAGGTCCCATGGCTTCGCAAATTCGCTCTCTAGGGCCACATCGGAGAATCTAGATGTACCTCTAACCCAATCCAATACATGTCTCATGATGCATGCAAGGTTATAACCTCTGGCGTCCGGTAGGTGAAGGCCTCCACTGTCTTTGGACTGTATCAAGGTAGTAAAGGCAATTCTGGGCCTTTTACCTCTCCAGATGAATTTAGAGAAGGCAGCATTCAATCTCTGAACATCTACGTGTTTCATTAACAGAGGGAGTGTCTGGAGTGGGTACAGCAGTCTTGGGAAGCTCACCATTTTGATGAGGTGTCCACGTCCCATCAATGACAGAGGAAGTCCTTTCCATCTTCCCAACTCTTGTTCTATTTTTACAATAATGGGAGTGAAGTTAAGTCTATATATCGTTCCCGCTGATCTTGCTAGGTGTATTCCCAGATATTTAATACTATCTTGCATGACACGGATACCACCCAAGGCTTCTGTGTTGCGCGATCCACAATGTTTATGAATAAAAAATATTTCACATTTGTCCCTGTCCAGGCGGAAGCCAGAAAAGGCTCCCATTTTTCCAATAACGTCTAGAACGGTGGAGAGATCTCGTTCCGGGTTCCGCATGAAAAGTACAATGTCATCGGCAAAAAGGGAGAGTTTCACCTCCCTTTCTCTGATTTTCAGACCCTCAAACAGATTTTGAGTATTCAGATACCGTGCTAACGGCTCTAGGGCAAGGTTGAAGAGTAAAGGGGACAACGGCATCCCTGCCTCGTCCCCTTCTCTAGTCTGAATGTATCAGATAAAAAGCCGGGTGTATTAACACATGCTTTCGGGGTGCTGTAAAGGGAAGATAAGTATTGGCGAAAGGGGCCGACTATCCCAACAGTATTCAGCACTAGATCCAGCCACGACCACCTAACATTGTCAAATGCTTTTTCAGCGTCTAAAGTGATCATGGCTGGATCCCCTCCCTCTCCTCCCTTCCCTCTTCTCATCACATCCAGAAGGAGCATTGCCTTCCTAACATTTGTGGCGGTCGAGCGACCTTTAACAAATCCTGCCTGATTAGAATGGATTAGTCTGGGGAGAATAGTGGCAAGCCTGTCGGCCATAATCTTGGAAAGCAATTTTAAGTCCTGGTTAACCAAGGAGATGGGTCTATAACTGGCTGGATCTGTAGGTGGTTTTCCAGGTTTAGGGATCAGCTTGATATGGGCTATGTTCATCCTGTCAGGTATGGGGTTGCCCTGCAGAATGGAGTTATACAAATCTCGTAATATTGGAGAAACTTCTTCTCTGAGCGATTTGAAAAAAGCCCCATTGAAGCCATCAGGTCCTAGAGCTTTACCAGCCGGTAGTTGCCGTATGGCTAATTCTATGTCATCAACTGAAACGGGCGCATTTAGATATTGTTTCTCATCCTCTGTTAGGCCAGGTAGCTCAATGTCCCTCAACCATTCCTCTCCTCCCACTATTTCTCCTCCTGACTCTTTATATAAGGATGCATAGAAATTCCCCAACACTCGATTGACATCCTTGGGTCCAGTCCAGGTGTACCCATGCCTGTCCTTGATCGCCAATATAGGGGTGGTCGTATACCTCCCTTTAGCTAAGCGGGCAAGAAGACGGCCCGCCTTGTCCCCAAATCTATGAAGTTCCAATTCTAGCCTATTTCTATAGATATCCTCCTTCTTGCTTGCCCACATATCAAAATCTTTTTTGCCTCTAACCAAAGGTCTTTGTCTTTCTCTGTGATTGACTGCTTATAAATGGAATAAGCACCTCGTACCGTAGTGCTGGACTTCAAATATTGTTCCTTAATTTGCTTTTTCAATCTTGCACTATACGCCATGACATTCCCTCTTAATACAGATTTTGCTGCCTCCCAAAAAAGACCCGGGTCAGTCCAATGTCCCTCATTATTAGATGCGTAGTCAGCCCACCACTCCTTGAGCCTGGTGATGAAGTTTTCATCACGCGTCAGGGTATCAGGAAAATGAGGAAATCTCCAGAGATAGTCCGAACCTTTCTGATGCACATCTTTTGTTTCCATCACCACTGGGCTATGATCCGAGACGACCATGTTCTCAATAGTAGATTTAATGGTCCTCTGAAATAGCAAAGACGAGACAAAGAACATATCAATTCTCGACCAAGACCTGTGGGGGGTGTGAAAAATGAGTGAATTCCCTCTCCAGAGGGTGCATCACGCCAAATATCATTCAGATTGCAGTGATGGAATAGTTTCTCTAGATAACTATCACGGACAGCACTAATACTCTTCCCAACATCCATAGCTTGAGGGGTCGAGTGACGTCTGTCCTCACATTCATGTACTACTCTATTAAAGTCTCCCCCACCCCCCGAAGATCAAGTTGGTCAGTCAACAAGCAATTCTGGAGGGACTGAAAGAACGGGCCCTGCGCAGCATTAGGAGCATACACATTGTATACACTGAAAGTATCCTCCTCTATCTGTAGGGTAAGATGGATCAGTCTACCTTCCGAATCTGTCTCGACCGAGATGATCGAATGTGCCAAGTTTTTCCGCACCAGTATTAAGACTCCTGCCTTTCTCCCTACTGCTCCTGAACCATAAGTCTCCCCCACTCAAAGTTTTTTGAGACGGAAGAAATCTTCAGAGGCCAATCTTCATAACCCTTTAACGATCAATCAGAAACAAAAACAACATCAGAAACAATATTCTTGCCTCCATCCCCACAGGACTTACTAATGGTCCTGTACCACTGGGCTTGCACTTCATCCGGATTCACTGTTCCTCTAAAACCGGACAGCAAGGTCGGTAGACAGATTAATATTAGCTCCCGCCCTCCTTTCCCGGCCAAAACCCACCTCCCAACCTATCTATCAACCCCTAGGAGCCTTTCAGCTCTCCTTATAACTATAAGACCTCCTCGGCAGGCTAGGCTCCACAGAAAATTCAGAGAGAAAAGTGCGTTACTCAGCCCATTCTTTTTTTGTTCCACTTAGACACCGGTTGATGCCGCTGGCGAGGCGTTGTTGGTTTTTGAGAGCTACTTTCTTGTATATCTTCAGAACGTAGTCTATAGTGTCTCCCAGAGTCCAGAACATCCTGTGCTGCACTAGCCGAGTCCCGAGATTCTCCCTCCTCCGACACCGCAGTAGTAACCTTGGGACTATTTGCCCCAGAACGTCTATTGTCATTGCGAGTGGGGGATTTTTCCCCTCCATCACCACAGACATGGCTTCGTCCGGCTCAGTAAAGGAGACCATAGCCCCCTCCCTTGAACGGAACCTCAGGGTGGCAGGGTTGGCTAGTTGAAAGCGAATATTGCGTCTGTGAAGAATGGTACACACCTCGCTGAATGCACGGCGCCTATTAGTAACTTCAATGGAATAGTCTGCAAACACCAATACTTTATGTCCCCTGATGGAAAGGGGTATCTTTTTGGCTTTATAGGCCCGCAGTATTTCTTCCTTATCTCTATGATTGAGATATCTCGCTATTGAATGACGAGGTTTATTAGCCATTTTGTCACCTCTAGCATTAGAGTTTTCGGCACCACGGGGAAGGGGATCCCTAGGAGGACCAATTCTGTGTGTGCGCTCGGTGGGGCATCTATGTAGGAGTCCCAAGGTTTTCGGGAGGTCTACCTCAAAAATATCAACCAGTTGAGCAGGGGGGATGGTCTCCGGGAGGCCTATTATCTTCAGGTTGTTCCTCCGCTCTCTATTCACTATATCATCCATATTCAAAGCATAAGCTGAGCGCTGCTGCAGAGCCTGTAACTGTTGCTCCAGCTCCTCCACCCTCCCCTCTGCAGCTGCAATTCTGGTTTCAGCCTCCTGTAGCTGCACATCCTGCTGGCACAGCCTATTGTTAAATTCTTGGGTTGTGGCTTCCACCAGCTCTGCCACTGCAGCTTTAAAGTCAGATGCTAAGTGCACCACCATCTCCTTTGCTAGGAGCTTATAGTCCACCTGTATTAATCCTCCTGGCTTGTCCCCCAGTCTGCTGATGTCTCCTCCACTACTGATTCCCTCCATGCCAGACTCTCCCTCCTTCTGTGCCTACTGATGGTGAGTGTGGCTTGAGTTTCTTCCCCACACCTGGTCCTCTTGCTGCTCCCCCACTTGCCTGGATCCCCCTGGGGTATTCGTCTCCCTCCTGACCTCCATCGTTCCCAGCTGGTTCCCGCCATCTTCCCCCGCCGCCATGAGGAGAGCGGCGTTTACTTCCACCTCCCCGGCTTAGAAAAGTACCGGTCTATGGTCGTCATCTCCTCCCCGCTTGTTCCAGGAGGTTTTCGGGCCTTCAAGTGCTCAGGGGTCCGGGGATGGCGGCAGATCTTGCCAGCAGGTCCCGGAGCCTCCTTAGATGCGGCCGGTCATGGAGGCGCCGGAAGCGGAAGTCGACATTCAACGTTTTTGTTGAAGGTCACAAAATAAATTCACATTTATTTGATAAAGAGGAAGTGAAAAACATATTTCTACAAAATTACATCAACAATTACTAAAGTCAAACCAAACTGTGTCAGAAGCAGCAATTACTTCACACTACAATAAGGCTGCCTTCACACTTGCGTTTGCAAGCGCAGCATACTGAACGCAGCCAAACGCTTGCGCACTGCATTCCTATGTTTAACATGGGAACGCATGTGCCTGCGTTTGGCTGCGTTCGGTTGCGCTTGGATGTGCACAATTTGTGCTCCTTAAGAACTCAGCATGTTGCATTTTTTGTGCGGTCGCGGGCGCTTGTTTTATCTGCAAGCGCCCTCAAGCGAACTAACAATACATGGATCTCAATGGATCTGCAGTGTCCTCCGCATAACAGCGCAGGAGAATGCTGCGGATCTCATTGAAATCTCTCCCGGCAGCCACCGGAAGATCATGCAGAGCCACAGCTGATCTCCCGCCGATGTCAGCGGGAAGAAACAGCTGATCTGACAGCTGTTTAAATCTCCCGCGCTGACACCGAATAGGTGAGGTCGGTGCGGGAGATTTGAAGCAGCGATCAGCTGTTTCTTATCACCTGCACCGATATCACCCTATCCGGTGTCAGCGCGGGAGATTTAAACAGCTGTCAGATCAGCTGTTTCTCCCCGCTGACACTGGCGGGAGATCAGCTGTGCCGGGAGGAGGAGATCTCCACCGCTGATCTCCTCCTCCAGGCCGCCCCCAGAGACAGCTGATTGGCTGCCCGGACACCATACTTATGTGAACGCATCGGAGAATCTCCGCATGCGTTCACATAAGTATGTGCTGCGTTGCACTTCGTTTGCATCTGCATGCCCTTCGCATGCAGACACAAATGCAAGTGTGAAGGCAGCCTAAGAAAAATAACTATAAACAGGTCATATTGTACACAGAGGTATTTCAATTCTGGCATTGAAAGCTTTAATCCGAAAAGCATAAGCAAAAAATTATGAGAGAAAGTAAAATTTACATAAACTTTGTATACAATAAGTAGACATGTATATAAATACACCTAGACTACACCATTTGGTCCTGCCTGGAGAGACGTATACATATACGATGCAAAATTATCCCTCATCTGGCACACTTCCACGGTTGTCCTCAAGTTGTGTTGTTGAAATTCTCGCAAATTGTTAGGAATCGGTTCATCTAGGTCAAATTGTTGTCTTTCTCTCACCTGTACAAAATTGTGTAGGACAACGCAGGCTTTGACTACCTAGTAGTCAATTGTGTCTGTTTTCAAATTGATGGTAGTTCCAAGGATACGCCATTTTGAGGCCAGCAATCCAAATGCACACTCTACTGTGCCTCTTGCCCGTGTCAGTCTGTAATTGAAAATCCTTTTTGTCAAATTCAGGTCACGGCTAGAGTACGGCTTGAGGAGGTTGGCACACATTGGAAATGCCTCATCACCAACAGGAACAACTGGCATAGCTAGTCCATCACTGTGCGGCAGGGGTCGTGGTGGTGGAATGTTGAAAGTATTAGAATAGAGGTTTTTTTACCATGTCCGAGTCTTTGAACGTTTTTGAGTCATTTGATCGTCCAAATTGTCCAACATCAATAGCAACAAAACAACAGTCTGCGTCCACAATAGCCATTAGGACAATTGAAAAAAATTCTTGTAATTAAAGTTCTCTGATCCACTTCCAGCCGGCTTCAGGATCCGAACATGTTTGCCATCCACAGCCCCCACGCAGTTTGGAAATTGACAAATATCAATGAATCTTGCAGCTTTATCCAGCCATAGTTGTGTGGTGGGGTGAGGGAGGAAGTCATCACATATTGCCCGACAGGTATCTGCAACAATCCCACTGAGTGTCGACAATCCAAGCCGGAACTGGAAATGAAGCGAAGATAACGTCTCTCCGGTCGCCAGGAATCTGACCAAATTAAAGGGAATAAAAACGTTAATGATATTAAAATCAAATAAATACAATATATTTATACATTTAAAATAATGTGTAATTTCTAAATGAGGTACGTACCGCAGGGTCACCAAAAGACGTTCCTCCGCAGGAATAGATCGACGAAGCTGTGTGCCCTAGCTGCTGATGGTTCCTCTGACGCGTTGAAGCAAATCGTCAAAGATGTCTTGGGACATCCGGGAGTAGTCATGGAACTTCTCCGAGTTGTGTTGAAGTTCCTGATACAACAAGTGATAGACTCCACGGCTCTCTCTAACTTCAACGATGGGATGTTGCCAGAATCGATGACGATGATGTCTTCTTCTGCGTCTTTCTCTACGACAATCTTCTTCACAGGCAATAGCGAATGAAATTGCCATGTTCATCGAAAAATCCAGTTCCTCATAGAAACTCTCAAAGCCGAGATCCATCTTGCCTCTGTCAACAGCAGCAGCAAAGAAATGTTTCTTTCAATGGGCAGGGTCTACTTATACATTGCCCTTAAGCCACTCCCTATGGGCCGTGATCTGTCAAAACGAATACAGAAAGTTGCGGATAAAGGAAATACGATTAGTAAACGCACGCACACCAAAAACGCATATGCATGCAAAAACGCAAACAAACGCATGCGCAACATCCGCTGCGCTCGCATACGCTAATGTGAACCCAGCCTAATAAATAATAATTAATTTGATTTATAAAGCGCAAGTATACCACACTTACTTTATGTAATCCGGAGATCAATTAGCAGGAACTGGTACCTGATCGAAAGCGATCGGCATTTGAAAGAAGTGGCATTACGAGGGCCCCTGGTAACCCATAGGCGATGCAAAAATATAGGGGATATGGTTATGAGAAAAAGGTTGATACCCAGAAAAACATGGCTAGAAAGTCAAAGTCCTAAGGGTAATTTTAAATGCAGGAGTTGCAATTTCTGTACACAACACATAGCCCAGAACCCTGTAAAAATCGGCCATTTATATCATAAAGTAGAGCAGTTCATTTCATGTAAGACTAAGAACGTTGTGTATGCAATTTTTTGTCCCTGTGGACGCTACTATGTGGGCAAAACAATACGACAACTACTGGTCAGGTTCAGAGAGCACAGGAGGTCCCTTGAGACAGGCACAGGAGCCACTAGACTAATTGAGCATATGAGGGTGGCCCATAAAGGGGATCCGAGACTTTTGTCATTTGTGGGGTTAGAAAGAGTAATGCCGCCACCTTGTGGCGGAAATGTGCATAAGCTTCTTTTACAAAAAGAAGCTAAATGGATCATAAGGCTGAGGGCCCAAGGGCCAATGGGGTTCAATGACAGGAATGACCTATCAGTATTTTTATAAAAACTTTGTATCTATCTAAATTAATCTATTTATATCTATATGCTGATGTATAGGTTATGTAATATGGTTGGTGTATAGTTTTAATGTGTATAGTTTATGATGTTTCTGTGAGAGTACAGCAAGGGTTAACATGCTTGCTGGGCAGGGGTTTTAAAAGGAAGGCAGGATTATGCTTTGATGTGTCATAGCCTGGAGAAGCGCCCGAGTGCGGCGTGAAACGGCCCGTTGCTTTTTTTAGGGGAATATCCATCCTCCCCCCTGCACCCCTGAACATGCATTTATGCTGTTTTAATGGTATTTATCTAAAATAAATCTAAAATAAAGGATTGATCCTGGAGACCGGTGAGTGCTGCCATCTATCTGTTCTGCTGAATAAAGCGCAAGTATATCCCACTGCACTTTACAATTAAGCGGGAGCAATGCACAGACAATAACAACAATGCAAAGTGACACATAGTTTCACAGTTACAGATAGAGTGAGGAATTGCAAACTGCAATCTATAAGGAAACTGGAGGGGGGGCACAATAGGTAGAATGGGCTTCTCATATATAGTCCCGCCAATATTATACTAAATAGGAGTATATATCTAAAGTTGCATGATTGGTCATCAGCCAGGATCTGTCAAGTGCAACTATCATGTACATGGAGAAAATGGAGACAGATGAATAGGAAGGAAAAGATTATGATTAACATTTAGAAGGAGGGGAGAGTGAGGTTGGTAAATTGAGGTGATAGGCCTGTCTAAAGAGATGTGTTTTTAAAGCATGCTTGAAATCACGGAAGCTGGATATTAGTTAGATCTTTTGGGGTAGTGCATTCCAGAACACTGGTGCAGCACTAGAAAAGTCTTGGAGATGGAGGTGTGAAGTTTGGAATATGGAGGTTGTGAGTCTGAGATCAGTTGTGGAAAGGACGAGTAGGGTGGTATATAAAATATAAGGGGAGACACCTGAGGCGCAATAGTGCCCTATCACTCGATAAGAATAGGGACTTATAGGTGTAAACAGGTCTGCACTAACCTGATCCAGTTGTGACTCCACAACTGGAATAAAGGCGTTGGTTTTAGTATTTGTAGGCTGCTGCTGGACCTCCACCTCCACAAGATAGTGGGTACTTCAAGAACTTTAGGATCGATAGGTGTACTACAGTCCGCGCTGCCGGTCATCAAGGAGTCACACGGGAAACAGTGTTCAAGTAAAAGTTTCTTTATTCTTCAAAACCTACGCGTTTCGGCGCCCAATCCTGGCACCGTCCTCAGGGTATTACAAACACCATATCTAACACCTTTATATATCTATACAAGGGGGTGTGTGGAAAAAAAGGGGTGTTGGTAATGGGTGTTGACCTGTTAATGACGTCAAAAACGTCACTCTTGGGGGTGTAACATTACATTTTGGCGCAAAAACCCATATAAGTGTTTCACATACATAAAGATCTTTCTAATCATTCTAAACAATCACAATATTAACCACAGAAATATGTTAAGATCATAATATCTATCTTAAAATACGCATAAAAACAGTACTTCAATAAATAAAATATGCTGTGGCACCTTAGGCAGTATTAGAACCTGTGTGGTCAGATTGGGGCTCTCTTGTCTTATCAATGGGGCTATATCACTTATTGTTCTTTTCTTTTTCTCAGGTATGTCAACACACTATTTGATTGAGTACAAGGGGAAACAAAGAAGAATTCCAATATATTTAATTATTGTATCTAAATATAATATTGAAGTATCTTAGTATAAATATATATGTAAAAATGAGGGTGAACAGGAGCTGGATATGAAATTAACAATTAAAACTTATGAATTATGGACAGAGAAACTTCAGTATAATAAAACCTGTTATTAAAAGCATAAAAAATCTTTTTATTGTTATTGTGTGAAATTATTTATATTGAATTAATCATAAACCCGTTTGTGTATAATATATATATAAAATATATATAAAAAAATATATAAAAATGTGGGTGAACAAGAATTGAATGTGGAATTAAAAATTGTGAGTTATGGATAGGGAAGCACCAGTATAATAAAACCTGTTATAAAAACATAAAAAATCTTCTTATCTTATTGTTGTGTAAAATTATTAATATTAGATTAAACATGAGACCATTTGTGTATAAGTGTATATCTAGGGTAAGTTCATATATTTCCTATTGTGTGATTTTATTTTACATTATGTTATTTGTAAAATAGTCACTAGATGGCAGTATTGTTAAGGTGAGTATAGGAGCTGCAGTACAAATTTCTACCACCGATGTCGCTGGTGCTATGCGTGTCAATGCAATCGTGTTTCTAGGTGTAGTATAATTGTCCGCCACTAGATGTCCCTTGTGTTACACGATTTAATGTGATCGTGCTCAGTGTAGTATAATTGTCCGCCACCAGATGGCAGTGTGCAAGTGATTTTCTATTTAGACCCGACAATATGGAATAAAGTGAACCTGATCAAGGAGCTAAATAAAGTAATTTAAAAAGGGTACCTTGTTAGTGTTCCTCTTAAAAACAGAATTAATAGGAATAATTAAATTGATGAGGAAATGTTATAAGTGTATAGCAGTATTAATGGAACTGTGAAACATGTGTTAAACAACAATCAATGGTGATATATTTAAAACAATAATTATTAGATCCAAAAGTGGTATTTAATCACATAGTCCATAAATGGAAACACAAGATTAGTGATTCCCACTGGTTTCCTTATATCAGTTCTGAAGCAATATTAAGTCCTTTTGGTTTCAGTGTGTTGAGCTGAAACATCCAAAATTTTTCTTTTCTTTTCAGTACTTCAAACCTGTTTGGTATATCAGGTTGAATATGTTCAATTGGAGTTAGTTTGAGCAAAGAGGGGTCTTTATTATGTTCTTGTGCAAAATGAGCTGATAAGCCATGGAACTTAAAACCTTTCCTTACATTGGACCTGTGCTTATTAACCCTTTCATGTAATGGTCGTATGGTCCTTCCCACATATTGGAGCCTGCAGGGACACTCTATAAGGTAAATTACATAGTCTGTACCACAGTTCATGTCTTGTTTAATGGGGTATAATGTTCCAGAGTCTGTAGATATGAATTCTCCTGTGTTCTGTATGATTTTACAACATAGGCACCTTCTCTTTCCACATTTACTGGTTCTTGCTTGTGTCCCACTACCAGGTCTTTCCCTCTTAATCTGTTTCTTGAGTCTGCTGGGTGCAATGATACTTTTGATATTTGGGACACGTCTATATGTTATCCCTGGTCTATTAGGGATCATTCTCCCCAGTATGGGATCTGCTTTTAGTAGATGCCAATGCTTCTCAAGAGTCTCTCTTATAGTCTTGTGGTAGTTGTTGAACCTTGTGATGAAGTTGAAATTGTGTTCCCCATTTTCTCTATGTTTTCTTCCCTGGAATAAGAGTTCCTCTTGTGTTATGAATTTGCTCCGATCTCTGGCAGTTTCTACTAAGTTTTTAGGGTATTTCCTCACCAAGAATCTCTTAGTTAGAATCTCCGCTTGTTCTTCAAAATCTTTTTCCCTATTACAATTTTTCTTGATACGTTTGTATTGGTTGGCTGGTATGTTTTGTAGCCATTTATTGAAATGTGCACTTCTATAATTTATATATGAGTTTCTATCAGTCTCTTTGAAAAAAGTTTTGGTGTTTATTCTATTATCTGCCACAAATATAGTAAGGTCCAGGAAGTTAATAGTCATATCATTCACTGTTTGTTCAAAGCTTAGTCCCCAATTGTTTCTCTTGATGCCATTTATGAATTCATTGAGATCTCCTTTTTCACTATCCCAAATGATCAGCAGGTCGTCAATAAAGCGTTTATATAAAACTAATCCCTTATTTTGTGTGCTTTCATGTATATGTATTTTTTCAAACAGGCCCATGTATAAGTTTGCATATGAACATGCTACCTTTGATCCCATGGCCGTCCCATGTATTTGATGGAAGATTCTATCTTCATGTGTAAAATAATTGTTGTTCAAAATGAATTTTAACCCCTCTAAAATAAAGTCAATTTTATCATTCCTGAGTTCATCATCGTTTTTTAAGAAGAATTCAGCACATAGGAGCCCAGTTGTGTGGTCTATGTTTGTATATAATGAGGAGACGTCCAGAGTTGTAAATGTGAGGGATTTTTTCCAAGTTATATTCTGTAGGGCTCTTATTACATCTGAAGAGTCTTTTGTGTAACTAGGTAATGTTATGACATATTTCTGTAGTTTTCTATCAATATATTCAGCCCAATTGCTCGTGAGAGAACCAATCCCAGATATTATTGGTCTCCCTGGGGGATCAACCAGAGATTTGTGCACCTTTGGAAGATGGTATAGGAATGGTGTGGTGGGCTGCCAATTTGTGAGGAACTTTTTCTCTCCTTCTGTAATAATTTGATTATCATATGCTTTGTTTATTTTCGCATGATACATTTTTATTAGTCCAGGGTAAGGGTTGGTTTCAGTTTCTTTGTAGTATTTTTGATCAGATAAAAGTCTTTTGGCTTCTCTCAGGTAATCATCTTTATCTTGCACCACTATTCCTCCCCCCTTATCAGCTGCTCTGATGACTATGTCATTATTAGTTTTCAGGTTATCCAGGGCCTCCTGTTCATTTTTAGTTAAATTATTTTTGCTCTTTTTTGTATTGTCCCTTAGAAGGGTTTCCTTTTTTAGGTAAAAAAAGTAAAATTCAATCTTTTAGATTAAAGAAAAAACTAAATACAGCTGAAAATAATATTATAAACCTTTCAAAATATTCCCTTACAACAGAAGAAACCAAAGTATTAAATAAAGGCTTATTATACTGTCCTACCACCAAACCTGACAATTTCGAACTTTTTATTGATGTGCACCAATACGTGAGGAGGCTCACATTAAAGAGACATTTCGCCATGAATCCTGAATCAAACACTGGGGATGAGATCATGACCCAGGATTTAGAAAAGCCTTTAAAAGCTAAGTCAACTTTTTACCCTGTAGAAAGCAAGGGCCATATCTTAGAGACCTTTCAGGATTTACTCATAAAAGACCTAAAAAAGGTCATTGCACCCAGCAGACTCAAGAAACAGATTAAGAGGGAAAGACCTGGTAGTGGGACACAAGCAAGAACCAGTAAATGTGGAAAGAGAAGGTGCCTATGTTGTAAAATCATACAGAACACAGGAGAATTCATATCTACAGATTCTGGAACATTATACCCCATTAAACAAGACATGAACTGTGGTACAGACTATGTAATTTACCTTATAGAGTGTCCCTGCAGGCTCCAATATGTGGGAAGGACCATACGACCATTACATGAAAGGGTTAATAAGCACAGGTCCAATGTAAGGAAAGGTTTTAAGTTCCATGGCTTATCAGCTCATTTTGCACAAGAACATAATAAAGACCCCTCTTTGCTCAAACTAACTCCAATTGAACATATTCAACCTGATATACCAAACAGGTTTGAAGTACTGAAAAGAAAAGAAAAATTTTGGATGTTTCAGCTCAACACACTGAAACCAAAAGGACTTAATATTGCTTCAGAACTGATATAAGGAAACCAGTGGGAATCACTAATCTTGTGTTTCCATTTATGGACTATGTGATTAAATACCACTTTTGGATCTAATAATTATTGTTTTAAATATATCACCATTGATTGTTGTTTAACACATGTTTCACAGTTCCATTAATACTGCTATACACTTATAACATTTCCTCATCAATTTAATTATTCCTATTAATTCTGTTTTTAAGAGGAACACTAACAAGGTACCCTTTTTAAATTACTTTATTTAGCTCCTTGATCAGGTTCACTTTATTCCATATTGTCGGGTCTAAATAGAAAATCACTTGCACACTGCCATCTGGTGGCGGACAATTATACTACACTGAGCACGATCACATTAAATCGTGTAACACAAGGGACATCTAGTGGCGGACAATTATACTACACCTAGAAACACGATTGCATTGACACGCATAGCACCAGCGACATCGGTGGTAGAAATTTGTACTGCAGCTCCTATACTCACCTTAACAATACTGCCATCTAGTGACTATTTTACAAATAACATGATGTAAAATAAAATCACACAATAGGAAATATATGAACTTACCCTAGATATACACTTATACACAAATGGTCTCATGTTTAATCTAATATTAATAATTTTACACAACAATAAGATAAGGAGATTTTTTATGTTTTTATAACAGTTTTATTATACTGGTGCTTCCCTATCCATAACTCACAATTTTTAATTCCACATTCAATTCTTGATCACCCACATTTTTATATATTTTTTTATATATATTTTATATATATATTATACACAAACGGGTTTATGATTAATTCAATATAAATAATTTCACACAATAACAATAAAAAGATTTTTTATGCTTTTTATAACAGGTTTTATTATACTGAAGTTTCTCTGTCCATAATTCATAAGTTTTAATTGTTAATTTCATATCCAGCTCCTGTTCACCCTCATTTTTACATATATATTTATACAAATACTTCAATATTATTATTTAGATACAATAATTAAACATATATTGGAATTCTTCTTTGTTTCCCCTTGTACTCAATCAAATAGATGTGTTGACATACCTGAGAAAAAGAAAAGAATCAATAAGTGATATAGCCCCATTGATAAGACAAGAGAGCCCCAATCTGACCACACAGGTTCTAATACTGCCTAAGGTGCCAACAGCATATTTTATTTATTGAAGTACTGTTTTTATGCGTATTTTAAGATAGATATTATGATCTTAACATATTTCTGTTGGTTAATTATTGTGATTGTTTTTAGAATGATTAGAAAGATCTTTTATGTATGTGAAACACTTATATGGGTTTTTTGCGCCAAAATGTAATGTTACACCCCCAAGAGTGACGTTTTTGACATCATTAACAGGGTCAACACCCATTACCACCCCCTTTTTTTCCACACACCCCTTGTATATGATATATAAAGGTGGTTAGATATGGTGTTTGTAATACCCTGAGGACGGTGCCAGGATTGGGCGCCGAAACGCGTAGGTTTTGAAGAATAAAGAAACTTTTACTTGGAACACTGTTTCCCGTGTGACTCCTTGGATGACCGGGCAGCGCGGACTGTAGTACACCTATCGATCCTAAAGTTCTTGAAGTACCCACTATCTTGTGGAGGTGGAGGTCCAGCAGCAGCCTACAAATACTAAAACCAACGCCTTTATTCCAGTTGTGGGAGTCACAACTGGATCAGGTTAGTGCAACCTGTTTACACCTATAAGTCCCTATTCTTATCGAGTGATAGGGCACTATTGCGCCTCTGTTGTCTCCCCTTATATTTTATATACCACCCTACTCGTCCTTTCCACAACTGATCTCAGACTCACAACCTCCATATTCCAAACTTCACACCTCCATCTCCAAGACTTTTCTAGTGCTGCACCAGTGTTCTGGAATGCACTACCCCAAAAGATCTAACTAATATCCAGCTTCCGTGATTTCAAGCATGCTTTAAAAACACATCTCTTTAGACAGGCCTATCACCTCAATTTACCAACCTCACTCTCCCCTCCTTCTAAATGTTAATCATAATCTTTTCCTTCCTATTCATCTGTCTCCATTTTCTCCATGTACATGATAGTTGCACTTGACAGATCCTGGCTGATGACCAATCATGCAACTTTAGATATATACTCCTATTTAGTATAATATTGGCGGGACTATATATGAGAAGCCCATTCTACCTATTGTGCCCCCCCTCCAGTTTCCTTATAGATTGCAGTTTGCAATTCCTCACTCTATCTGTAACTGTGAAACTATGTGTCACTTTGCATTGTTGTTATTGTCTGTGCATTGCTCCCGCTTAATTGTAAAGTGCAGTGGGATATACTTGCGCTTTATTCAGCACAACAGATAGATGGCAGCTCTCACCGGTCTCCAGGATCAATCCTTTATTTTAGATTTATTTTAGATAAATACCATTAAAACAGCATAAATGCATGTTCAGGGGTGCAGGGGGGAGGATGGATATTCCCCTAAAAAAAGCAAACGGGCCGTTTCACGCCGCACTCGGGCGCTTCTCCAGGCTATGACACATCAAAGCATAATCCTGCCTTCCTTTTAAAACCCCTGCCCAGCAAGCATGTTAACCCTTGCTGTACTCTCACAGAAACATCATAAACTATACACATTAAAACTATACACCAACCATATTACATAACCTATACATCAGCATATAGATATAAATAGATTAATTTAGATAGATACAAAGTTTTTATAAAAATACTGATAGGTCATTCCTGTCATTGAACCCATTGGCCCTTGGGCCCTCAGCCTTATGATCCATTTAGCTTCTTTTTGTAAAAGAAGCTTATGCACATTTCCGCCACAAGGTGGCGGCATTACTCTTTCTAACCCCACAAATGACAAAAGTCTCGGATCCCCTTTATGGGCCACCCTCATATGCTCAATTAGTCTAGTGGCTCCTGTGCCTGTCTCAAGGGACCTCCTGTGCTCTCTGAACCTGACCAGTAGTTGTCGTATTGTTTTGCCCACATAGTAGCGTCCACAGGGACAAAAAATTGCATACACAACGTTCTTAGTCTTACATGAAATGAACTGCTCTACTTTATGATATAAATGGCTGATTTTTACAGGGTTCTGGGCTATGTGTTGTGTACAGAAATTGCAACTCCTGCATTTAAAATTACCCTTAGGACTTTGACTTTCTAGCCATGTTTTTCTGGGTATCAACCTTTTTCTCATAACCATATCCCCTATATTTTTGCATCGCCTATGGGTTACCAGGGGCCCTCGTAATGCCACTTTTTTCAAATGCCGATCGCTTTCGATCAGGTACCAGTTCCTGCTAATTGATCTCCGGATTACATAAAGTAAGTGTGGTATACTTGCGCTTTATAAATCAAATTAATTATTATTTATTAGGCTGGGTTCACATTAGCGTATGCGAGCGCAGCGGATGTTGCGCATGCGTTTGTTTGCGTTTTTGCATGCATATGCGTTTTTGGTGTGCGTGCGTTTACTAATCGTATTTCCTTTATCCGCAACTTTCTGTATTCGTTTTGACAGATCACGGCCCATAGGGAGTGGCTTAAGGGCAATGTATAAGTAGACCCTGCCCTTTGAAAGAAACATTTCTTTGCTGCTGCTGTTGACAGAGGCAAGATGGATCTCGGCTTTGAGAGTTTCTATGAGGAACTGGATTTTTCGATGAACATGGCAATTTCATTCGCTATTGCCTGTGAAGAAGATTGTCGTAGAGAAAGACGCAGAAGAAGACATCATCGTCATCGATTCTGGCAACATCCCATCGTTGAAGTTAGAGAGAGCCGTGGAGTCTATCACTTGTTGTATCAGGAACTTCAACACAACTCGGAGAAGTTCCATGACTACTCCCGGATGTCCCAAGACAGCTTTGACGATTTGCTTCAACGCGTCAGAGGAACCATCAGCAGCTAGGGCACACAGCTTCGTCGATCTATTCCTGCGGAGGAACGTCTTTTGGTGACCCTGCGGTACGTACCTCATTTAGAAATTACACATTATTTTAAATGTATAAATATATTGTATTTATTTGATTTTAATATCATTAACGTTTTTATTCCCTTTAATTTGGTCAGATTCCTGGCGACCGGAGAGACGTTATCTTCGCTTCATTTCCAGTTCCGGCTTGGATTGTCGACACTCAGTGGGATTGTTGCAGATACCTGTCGGGCAATATGTGATGACTTCCTCCCTCACCCCACCACACAACTATGTCTGGATAAAGCTGCAAGATTCATTGATATTTGTCAATTTCCAAACTGCGTGGGGGCTGTGGATGGCAAACATGTTCGGATCCTGAAGCCGGCTGGAAGTGGATCAGAGAACTTTAATTACAAGAATTTTTTTCAATTGTCCTAATGGCTATTGTGGACGCAGACTGTTGTTTTGTTGCTATTGATGTTGGACAATTTGGACGATCAAATGACTCAAAAACGTTCAAAGACTCGGACATGGTAAAAAAAAACCTCTATTCTAATACTTTCAACATTCCACCACCACGACCCCTGCCGCACAGTGATGGACTAGCTATGCCAGTTGTTCCTGTTGGTGATGAGGCATTTCAAATGTGTGCCAACCTCCTCAAGCCGTACTCTAGCCGTGACCTGAATTTGACAAAAAGGATTTTCAATTACAGACTGACACGGGCAAGACGCACAGTGGAGTGTGCATTTGGATTGCTGGCCTCAAAATGGCGTATCCTTGGAACTACCATCAATTTGAAAACAGACACAATTGACTACTAGGTAGTCAAAGCCTGCGTTGTCCTACACAATTTTGTACAGGTGAGAGAAAGACAACAATTTGACCTAGATGAACCGATTCCTAACAATTTGCGAGAATTTCAACAACACAACTTGAGGACAACCGTGGAAGTGTGCCAGATGAGGGACAATTTTGCATCGTATTTTGTCTCGGACAATGGACGTCTCTCCAGGCAGGACCAAATGGTGTAGTCTAGGTGTATTTATATACATGTCTACTTATTGTATACAAAGTTTATATAAGGGCCACGTCACACACACAGATAATTGTGCAGATATTGTTTGCAGATCTCTGGTTGCAGTGAAATCATGGACACATTGTTACATTTGTACACGGCCACAAAATGGAACAATGTGTCCATGATTTCACTGCAACCAGAGATCTGCCAACAATCTCTGCACAATTATCTGTGTGTGTGACGTGGCCCTAAATTTTACTTTCTCTCGTAATTTTTTACTTATGCTTTTCGGATTAAAGCTTTCAATGCCAGAATTGAAATACCTCTGTGTACAATATGCCCTGTTTATAGTTATTTTTCTTAGGCTGCCTTCACACTTGCATTTGTGTCTGCATGTGCAGGGCATGCAGATGCAAACGAAGTGCAACGCAGCACATACTTATGTGAACGCATGCGGAGATTCTCCGCTGCGTTCACATAAGTATGGTGTCCGGGCAGCCAATCAGCTGTCTCTGGGGGCGGCCTGGAGGAGGAGATCAGCGGTGGAGATCTCCTCCTCCCGGCATGGCTGATCTCCTGCCGGTGTCAGCGGGGAGAAACAGCTGATCTGACAGCTGTTTAAATCTCCCGCGCTGACACCGGACAGGGTGATATCGGTGCAGGAGATAAGAAACAGCTGATCGCTGCTTCAAATCTCCCGCACCGACCTCACCTATTCGGTTGTCAGCGCGGGAGATTTAAACAGCTGTCAGATCAGCTGTTTCTCCCCGCTGACACTGGCGGGAGATCAGCTGTGGCTCTGCATGATCTTCCGGTGGCTGCCGGGAGAGATTTCAATGAGATCCGCAGCGTTCTCCTGCGCTGTTATGCGGAGGACACTGCAGATCCATTGAGATCCATGTATTGTTAGAGCGCTTGCAGGCGCTTGCAGATAAAACAAGCGCCCGCGACCGCACAAAAAATGCAACATGCTGCGTTCTTAGGGCGCACAAATTGTGCACATCCAAACGCAGCCAAACGCAGGCACATGCGTTCCCATGTTAAATGAGAAAGACGCTATATGCGTTGAAACGCGTTGTGGCTAGAGGGATCTATTTGTCGATTAAAGCTGAAAGGTAAACTATTCACTGGCCGAGTCCTTGTGTGTACCTTAGCGCTCATTATATCACATTATCTTTTGGAGCTGCATATACTTTCTTCCCGGCTGGGAAGTGTGATAGCCAGCAGCTCTGGGCCCCAGGACCTTGACAGACATCATTACACCACTCCCTTGGAGCAGTCACTTGCAGAGAGAGAGATACGGAGGGCACGTGCAGTTTCCATCCCGCCGCTCATATTCAACTAGGAGAGCCCAGCAGCACGAGCGATTAATCCAGTTGTGCGGACATGCACAACTCGAGAAGGTGAGCGGAGGAGTTAATAAACCGACCCCATGTACTGATCCATAACAGTTTGGCGCAAACAATTTTGTTTTTTCCCCCATGTTAAACATAGGAACGCAGTGCGCAAGCGTTTGGCTGCGTTTAGTACGCTGCGCTTGCAAACGCAAGTGTGAAGGCAGCCTTATTGTAGTGTGAAGTAATTGCTTTTTCTGACACAGTTTGGTTTGACTTTAGTTATTGTTGATGTAATTTTGTAGAAATATGTTTTTCACTTCCTCTTTATCAAATAAATGTGAATTTATTTTGTGACCTTCAAAATTATTAAAAACGTTGAATGTCTACATTTTGTCTTCCCTTTATTTCATGTACTGTTTAATATAAACAACCATTTAATAACCATAGTGTGGTGAGTGCACCATACTTCTCAGCAACAGAACAGCGATGGTAGTAGTTTGGCAGCAGCATATATCCAGGGTGTATGTGGCTCATACCAATAGCCATAGCAATAGCATAACGCTCGAACATGCATTATGACAATCATGCAAAACAATAACCCAACAAGGATAATCGTGTTATCCAGCTTGTTATACAATCAAGATTGTTCGATATAAACTCTGTTGTTACTGACCATACCATATTATACGAGTTCATAAAGTACACACATCCTTCTGTGATTATTGCTTTTCTGTAACTGTAGTAAAAATGTAATAACTATATTTTTATCCACAAACTTTTTTGGGTGGAGTTTGTGGTGGTCTAGCTTTAAACAACATAGCCAATAGTGTGTTTATGCAGCTTCAAACACTACAACATAGCTGCAGATGTTGCAGAAACGTCACTGGTTTTGTGACGTCACAGTGAGACTGCCAGCGATGTTGTAGCGTCTGACACTCACCACTGATCATGCCCCTGCAGTGATGTCCTTCTTCAGCATGCATAGGTGTGTGTGTGGCAGCAAGAGACCATCGATGAGCAAACGCCACAGGCTGGTCTTGATACTATCCAACTGGTGTCTACGTAGCGGCGCAGACTACATTTATACATTGGTTTTAACATCCTCCGCCACTAAACGCATAGCGCAACCAAGGTCCACACCATCTAAATAGGGTTGACAGTTAACTGCTGTGTACTATGGATATCATGCATTGAGCAGAGGAGGCCGTCAACCAAGGTATACATGCAGCGCCGCTGACTACAGACCCTTGGTTTAACATAGGGACCTGACTGCTCACGCTTTAGCCCACCGTGTCAGGAGACACTAGCGGGAGCTGGAGTTGGTGTAAACAATACTTTCTATTCTTTACAACATTTTGCTGTTCCTATGGTATATGTTGAATCTGCTTCCGACAGTTCAAAAGCGAGCACGCGTTAAATTACCAGCGACACCCGACAAGGTTTGATCACTGGTAGGATAACTGCCAAAGTTGAAGTGTGTGAACGTGAAGTGTCCCTTTTCCTGCACCTTTTGTTCCTTTCATTACAATGGAACAAGAATTAGGTTTGTACAACTGTAATGAAAGGATGACAATATCCAAAACTTGCTTTCTGGATAAAAAAAACAAAAGCATCAGTGTTTTAAGCTAAGGGGCAAACAAAACTTTGAATTTACAGGATGCTATGACATCTTTAAAGTACCTTAGAGTGCCCTATCAAACAGATGTATTCTGTCTATACTAAAGTGGATAATGTAGAACTGCTGTCTCTCACTCTCCTTGCTCCCGTCGGGTAACCTTCTAGTAACACTGCGGCTTTGCCCTGCTGCGCTTGGTTCCCTCTTTTGGTCGCTTGAGAGTCTGAGCGTTACATATAGATACTCTCAGATTGCCGGATTCTCTGTAGTCCGTGGAGGATCCCACAGGTGCAAGCTCCGTTGCCCGGTAAGCTGCCTGGGTTGGACTCTCCAAAGTCCCTCTCTCCCCCAGGCCAGCTGTCTGCGCCTGGGAAGCTTTCCTTCTCTGGGTCCCTCAGCCGAGGAACCCTCTGCCCTCCCTCAGGCTCACTGCCTGGCTGACTACGGTCAAAGACCTTGAGGCAAAGACCTCCTTTCTCTCCCTGGAGGTGAATATATACCCTCCCGGGTTCCCTCCCACCATGTGATATAGGGTGGGGTGTGTGGGTATGGGTTCCAACCATCAGCCTGAAATCTATTTGCAGCTGGGATATCTGCACCGCTTTTATGGGTGCAGTACCCCTCTGTGTCGCCTGCATTGCGGGGCGCCACACAAGCTTGAAGGTACATGTGATGGTAACGACACATCAGACAGCAGTGACAAATTTGATTGTACAGACAATGCTGGCAGAGGAGAGACACTAAGTAATGAAATGTCCACTGGAGACGGTGTTGGTGGCACTGGTAATGGTGTTTCCTTTACTTTGCGTGGTCGTCCAACTTTTTTTGTTGTCTGTGCAGTAGAAGGCCGTTCTACTGTGACTTCCTGTGAAACAGATTTTTCCTTTTTCTTTGAAGTAGGATTTTTTGACACCTTTTTTCTCTTTCCTTTTTCAAGGGGAATCGGAGTGCTTTTTTCAGATCCAGTTTCTTTGTGTGCATGTGAGGTAACACCGCTATGCTTTTTGGTACTACTCTCCACATGCTGCTGAAAAGGGACAAGCAGATTGGTTGGTCGTGGTGTTGATGCTGTTAGTTCTGTGCAACTTAGCACCTCTGGAAGCAACAACTTAGCACCTCTGGAAGCATGTCTAGTGGTGGTGGTGGTGGCTGCATAGGTGCTGTCAATAAGGTGTTGACCGGGGGGGAATGGGGGGGTGTCCTGCAGCTAATGGAGCAGGATGCTTGAAGCAGGAGCTCTGCAGACAGAACCCTCACACTGGCACTTACTATCAACTGCGGGACTACTCGGTTTACACACAGCTGGGTGAGGACTCACGGAACCCCCAGGGATGCCTTGTGCCTCTTCCCGCCGCAGGGAAGCATCACAAAGGGTGATTGATTTCTTCCCACTGGAGAAGCAGCCTGCACACAGCTCTAAAATGGCACCGGCTGCAGCTTCCCCAGCACATTCTCCACGTGCTCCCCGCAGCCCCACAGAGCGCGCTGAGAGAGATGAAGAGACGGGCCCTGTCACACAGCATTATATGCGCTCCTTGATTGATTCTATGCGCAAGACACTAGAGTCAGACATGAGGGGTCTGATCAGTGAGTTGAGAGATGACATGGTGGCTATTGGGGAGAGGAGAAGTCACTTGGAGAGCAAGGTGGCAGAATTTGCTACAGCACACAACCAGCTAGCTGATGACTTTCAGGTCTTGGATACAGAGATTCATAGTGTGCATACTATATTATGGGACCTGGAGGATAAGCTACGCAGGGGGAACATAAAAATTTGAGGAAATGAGGAATTTTTGAAGATAAGGACATCTCAGGCACTGTCACCACCTTTCTTCTGACCATCCTCCCGGAGGTTCCCCCCTCTGATTTCTCGATTGACAAGGCATATAGGCTCCCTAAGCCTGCGCACTTACACAAGGACCTTCCTAGAGACACTCTCATGTGCTTTGTATATCCTACGGTCAAAGACACGATCCTTCAAGCATTGAGACGCAGCCTCAGATTGATGCTCCGTTCAGAGATTGGAAGGTTTTCCCTGACTTGTCACCGGGACTCTGGCAAGGAGACGTGATTTTGCCCCTTATTGTCAGGTTTTAAGAGACAAAGGAATCCCGTACAATTGGGGTTCCCCAGTCAAGGTGAACTTTTGCTATAAAGGATCCCGTCAGTCCTTCTCCTCTCCTACTCAGCCTGGAAAGGCATTGAGAGCCTGGAATCTAGCGCCACCTAGCAAGACCTAATCACCAGTCTCCAAACCACGAGGAGAATCCAGAGAATCCTTAGTTACAGAGAACGGGATCAGACGTTCTCCCCGCACTTGACTGTTGGGGTTCTGTTTTCTGCTGATTTCCTGCATTTGTTGTGGCCTTATTTGATCCATTTGTTGGCCACGAGGTTCACGGTCGGGCTGACTTCTTCAGTGGAAGTATACTCGGCCTCCTCTACTGTATTTATACGGAGGAGAGATTTGGTGAACCTGCCCTCCAGAAGCTCGGTCATCGTACGGAGTTAATTTTTGAGTTTACATATTTGTGGTATTTGTTGTTTGCAACCTTCTGACTACCCCTCTCTTGTTTCTTTCCTTTGTGTGTTTAGTAGTCTTGCCTGCGGTATTGAGAATTCTTGTTTAACAGATTTGACTCTTAGATTAGTCACGTTAAATGTAAAAGAGCTGAACTCCCCAGCCAAACGTTTGTTTCTGTGGAAGGAGGTGTGTCATTCTAAAGCTGACATCTTTTGTATCCAGGAGACACATCTCCTGGAAGGAGATAATGGCAGACTTCGGCATAAATCTTTCACCAATATTTTCTTTGCCAATCACACGACAAAAAAGGCTGGCGATTGCATTATGGTTAAAAATTCTGTCCAATTCCAGCTGATTAACCTAGTAGCGGACCAGACTGGGAGGTTTCTCATTTTAATTTGCTCCATTTCTGGCAAGACTATAACGATTGGCAATCTGTATGCACCCAATAATGCCCAGTTACGTTTCTTGAAGACCTTTCTTAAACAGCTGAGGGAGGTGGCTCAGGGTATGACAGTCATATGTGGTGACTTTAACATGGTCATGAATAAACAAATGGATAGCTCTTGTGCGAGAGGTCAGAGAGGAAGAGAGCTGGGGCCATTGTGCAGAGAGCTTCATCTCCACGATGTCTGGCGTTATTTGCATTCCACAGAGAGGGATTTTTCTTTCTACTCCCATAGACACAGGACGTACTCCAAAATCGACTTCTTCCTGGTGGATAGTGATGTGATTGCATGCTGTGCGGATTTGGGGCTGATAACCTGGTCGGACCATGCACCGGCATAGTTGGAAATCAGACTGGGAGCTGATCAGCATTCTGACCGCTCATGGAGGTTGAATGTTGGTCTCCTCTCTCATAAGGAAGTCCACCATGTGATGGAATGGAACCTAGCCTCTTTCTTTGATATAAATGACAATGGTGAGGTGTCGGATGACACGTTATCGGCGTCCCATAAAGTGGTTTTGAGAGGTCTCTTTATTCTGAAGGCCTCTCAAATGAAAAGAGCAAGAGATCAGTTGAGGTCCAATTTGATATCGCGCCTTCACTGTCTGGAAACACAAAATAAACGGAACCCGACATCGCATCTGATATCTCAAATAACATTGGTCAGACATCAGCTTTGTGCGTTATTGTTACACCAGCATGAGAAAGGTCTTCGTCGCCTTAAACTAAAACATTGTGCTGCTGGGGACAGGGCAGGGGCCATTCTGGCCAGGCGTATCAAAAAGCCTACAGCTAGCGCAGTAATAGACTCTATGGTAGACAGTAAGGGTAGACGAGTGAGACACCCGAGAGAAATAGTGGAAATTTTCGCTCAATACTATGCCAATCTGTACAATCTAAAAAATAACGAGTGTACCCCTCAACCGACCACTCAGTCTATTGACACCTTCTACCCCTGTGGTATCCAAGGAACAATTAGGGTCCTTGAATTCCCCTTTTTCCTTTGGCCGAGATCACGAAAGTTATTACCTCAACAAAAAAACATTCAGCTTCTGGGCTGGATGATTTCCCCAACGAATATTATAAGTCTTTTTCACATCATCTTTCACCGTATCTTCTTAGACTTTTTAAGCTTTGGCAAGGCACGGGCACGATACCTGCTGAAGCTTTAGAAGCCATAATAACTACTATTCCCAAGCCAGGTAAGAGGCTGAATTTACCTAGCAATTATCGCCCTATTTCTCTTCTAAATTGTGACGTAAAAATCGACTCTAAACTCTTGGCGAACCATTTGTCCGAGATCCTCCCGTCTCTGGTTGACCTGGATCAGGTGGGGTTTGTGGTGGGGAGGCAGGCGGGGGATGGATCCCGGAGAATGTTGGACCTTATCGGGGTGGCTGAGAACAGAGCCGTCCCCAGTGTATTCCTGTCATTGGACGCCGAAAAAGCGTTTGACTGGGTACACTGGGGATACCTTAAGGAAGTGTTGCAGAGTTTTGGCATTGTAGGCCCTATTGCCTCTGCAGTTCTCAGCCTCTATTCTCACCCCAATGCTAGAGTCCTCTCCTCTGGATTCAGGTCTGGCCGCTTCTCCATCACGAATGGTACGCGCCAAGGCTGTCCGCTATCGCTGGTGATTTTCGCCTTGGTGGTGGAGCCTTTGGCTGTGAAGATCCGCACTAACACCCTGTTTTCAGGGATCAGGGTTGGGAGGAGTGAGCATGTCATTGGTCTTTACACAGATGAAAGTTATTATTTCCTGCACTAACCCCGACAACTCCTTACCACCTGTAATGCAGACCCTCTCATCGTTTGCCCGGGTCTCTTATTATAAATTGAACATGTCTAAGTCACTTATTTTTCCTGTCCATGTCCCTCCTTTGATGTCTACTAGGCTAGCCTCGCAATTCCCTTTCAAATGGTGTCCGGAGGGGATCCCGTATTTGGGTGTCACGCTTTGTTCGGCGGACTTGGTAGCAGCGAAGAATTTGGAGTCTCTGAGGACCATCTTGAGGGGCTGCATTGAGTCGCATCCTTTGCGGGATCTCTCCTGAATTGCCAGAGCACAGACGTTCAAGATGTTCATTCTCCCAAAGATCCTATATTGCTTTAGGTGCTTGCCAATCTCATTCCCTAATGAGCTAATGATAAAACTTCAGAACTTGGTGACTAATTACAGTTGGGCCGGTAAAAAACCTAGAGTAGCTAAACAAGTGGTGTTTCTTGGCCTGGGAGGAGGTGGAATGGGAATCCCTGACCTTAAGGCTTACCACAGGGCGGTCATCTTGGAGGAGACAAAAAGGAGGTGGTATGCTCCTAAAGATTTGAGATGGATACAGATTGAAGGTGAATCTTTGGGAGGGGGCTCTCAGTGAGGGCTTTTGGCCACGGAGTCCCTAGGTGTGTGAAGGTGTGTGGTCTGGATGCTGCGTGCACGTGGAGATGGTCTCCCGATGGGTGGAATCTTCTCCCCCCCTCGGTGATTCCGCTGGCTGCTCTGCGTTTTCATGTCCCTTCTTTGGACGTGAACCCGTGGACAAGCGCAGGGGTCGAGACTCTGGCGGATCGCGAATTGATCCCATTTGACTCCTTAATCATGTCATTCCCCTCACTCAAGGGCATCTTCCTGCAGTATTTCCAGATGAGACACTGTCTGAATTCTAAGATCCACATAACTAGTGAGGAGCACATAAACCTCTCCCCTGTTACAGTTGTGGCCAAAAGTATTGACACCCCTGCAATTCTGTCAGATAATTCTCAGTTTTTTCCTGAAAATGATTGCAATCACAAATTCGTTGGTATTATTATCTTCATTTAATTTGTCTTCAGTGAAAAAACACAAAAGAGAATGAAGCAAAAAGCAAAACATTTATCATTTCACACAAAACTCCAAAAATGGACCAGACAAAAGTATTGGCACCCTCAGCCTAATACTTGGTTGCACAACCTTTAGCCAAAATAACTGTGATCAACCGCTTCCGGTAACCATCAATGAGTTTCTTACAATGCTCTGCTGGAATTTTAGACCATTTTTCTTTGGCAAACTGCTCCAGGTCCCTGATATTTGAAGGGTGCCATATCCAAACTGCCATTTTTTAGATCTCTCCACAGGTGTTCTATGGGATTCAGGTCTGGACTCATTGCTGGCCACCTTAGAAGTCTCCAGTGCTTTCTCTCAAACCATTTTCTAGTGCTTTTTGAAGTGTGTTTTGGGTCATTGTCCTGCTGGAAGACCCATGACCTCTGAAGGAGACCCAGCTTTCTCACACTGAGCCCTACATTATGCTGCAAAATTTGTTGGTAGTCTTCAGACTTCATAATGCCTATGCACACGGTCAAGCAGTTCAGTGCCAGAGGCAGAAAAGCAACCCCAACACATCAGGGAACCTCCGCCATGTTTGACTGTAGGGACCGTGTTCTTTTCTTTGAATGCCTCTTTTTTCTCCTGTAAACTCTATGTTGATGCCTTTGCCCAAAAAGCTCTACTTTTGTCTCATCTGACCAGAGAACATTCTTCCAAAACGTTTTAGGCTTTCTCAGGTAAGTTTTGGCAAACTCCAGCCTGGCTTTTTTATGTCTCGGGGTAAGAAGTGGGGTCTTCCTGGGTATCCTAAAATACAGTCCCTTTTCATTCAGACGCCGACGGATAGTACGGGTTGACACTGTTGCACCCTTGGACTGCAGGGCAGCTTGAACTTGTTTGGATGTTAGTCGAGGTTCTCTATCCACCATCCGCACAATCTTGTGTTGAAATCTCTCGTCAATTTTTCTTTCCGTCCACATCTAGGGAGGTTATCCACAGTGTCATGGGCTTTAAAATTATTGATGACACTGCACGGTAGACACAGGAACATTCAGGTCTTTGGAGATGGACTTGTAGCCTTGAGATTGCTCATGCTTCCTCACAATTTGGATTCTCAAGTCCTCAGACAGTTCTTTGGTCTTCTTTCTTTTCTCCATGCTCTCTGATATCTTTATGCATTTCCCCTGAACTCTGCCATCACTACTGTGTCTAACAATACCTATTTACTATACGTTATAAGATTACTTATTTATAACTAAATATGTCAATTCTAATGATATCTCTCTTTCTTGACAGAGACCGTGACACTGTGGTATAGAAACAGCTTCTCACCACCTATCCTCTGCACCTGGTCTAAGTATATGTCACTCGCTGTTATCACAGCACCCTCGCACTGCATACGTTATTACGCACTGCACATGCGCGTTCTCACCAAGCGCATGCGTCCTATACCTGCTTTCCACCTGACACTTCTGTGAGGCTCAAATGCTGGAAGTTGTCACACGGGCCCCGGAAACACAACTCATTGATCCCGCCCGCCACACATATAATGCAGAGCTCCGGCGCTTCACAGTGCACACAGCGGGGGACGCCATCACCAGCAGCATCTATGCGCTAAGGTAACAAGGGGCACACACTTATTCTAACTCCAGCCTAACATTGCTTTACCTTGCCCTGATAAGCTTTCTCTTTTTCCTTAGGATTTTATCCTATTCACTATTGCAACCCAAACACAGGAGTAAGTATTGCAGAACTAAACCACTCAGTAATTTAAAGAGAGATTACCCATATCCTATATTACTAATTATCTATCACTGGTTCACCAGATTCTGCGACTTTGAAAAAACTACCTTACCAAATCTCTTTACAACCCTATATATCATCACATCCAGGCAGAACCATTTTACCTGTCTCCCTAGGTAAACTTTAGTCATAGATTCTACTCCAAAAACATTTTTATCACTTTTAGTGTATTCACACTGAGATTTTCATATAAATATAGAGAGATGAGAAAAATGACTGCCACATTGTACCCATCATATGTGGATCAACAAGGAAGCATTTAAAGCCGTAGTTTAAATACTCAGGTATGCACCATAGTTGTTATTGAGTGGCACTCATGTGAGGTAGATATGAGGGATCCCAACAGGGCCTGTACGTGTCTCAATCATAAGTAGACTCGCTCTTGTCTCCTTTACACTTTTTTTCATGTTTTCTCATAACTTTTTATCTTTCTGTCATACTCTTTCCCTTGGTCTTTTCTTGTTTACAACTGGGGACCAACCTCCCCCTATTAACTCTGCCACATTGTCAAACCGTACCTATGTTACAAAAGGTGTCATTTCTTTGTTTTCCACCGTATATCACATGGCTTCGATACAGCACTCCCGCACCGCGTGACGCTCGTTCGTATACCACAACTTCATAGGCACGGACACCCAGCACCTAGGTAAAAAAAACCTCTTGACTAAGTTTAGGATACCTTGCTGATTCTTAACTTTAGATATATTCCCAGATATGATGTTGTATTTTTTTCCTTTTGCAATACCGGTTCGTTATACATGTAACGATGTTATACATTGTATGGTCTTAATGCAACATGATATCAACACCAGTGATGTGTACTATTTGAGACACTGGCATGTTCTGTTCATTTACTTTGTGTATTTTCTGTATATCTGTATCCATGTAGATAATCCTTGAAAAAGGCCAGTAGGCCGAAACGTCGGATTTATATAAAGCTGTATTGTCCAATAAAAAAGCATCTTTTTCATTAATTCTTGGTCTTCAATTTATCAGTGTGCCGAGGTTTTTCATACATGTTGACTTATAAATATTTTACCTCTGAGCACCCATTTAAGGTTGAGCTTCAAACATCACCCATTTCCAGCAGGACAATGACCCAAAACACATTTCAAAAAGCACTAGAAAATGGTTTGAGAGAAAGCACTGGAGACTTCTAAGGTGGCAGCAATGAGTCCAGACCTGAATCCCATAGAACACCTGTGGAGAGATCTAAAAATGGCAGTTTGGAGAAGGCACCCTTCAAATATCAGGGACCTGGAGCAGTTTGCCAAAGAAGAATGGTCTAAAATTCCAGCAGAGCATTGTAAGAAACTCATTGATGGTTACCGGAAGCGGTTGATCGCAGTTATTTTGGCTAAAGGTTGTGCAACCAAGTATTAGGCTGAGGGTGCCAATACTTTTGTCTGGCCCATTTTTGGAGTTTTGTGTGAAATGATAAATGTTTTGCTTTCTGCTTCATTCTCTTTTGTGTTTTTTCATTGAAGACAAATCATATGAATATAATAATACCAAAGAATTTGTGATTGCAATCATTTTCAGGAAGAAACTGAGTATTATCTGACAGAATTGCAGGGGTGTCAATACTTTTGGCCACAACTGTATATAATATGGAAACTACTGGGCTGTATATATAATATAGAGGCTGCGGGCTGTATACATTATTTGGAGGATGTGCCGGGCTGTATATATTATTTGGAAGCTGTGGGAGCTTAGCAGTAGCCTCCAAATAATATATCCAGCCCAGCACAGCCTCCAAATAATATATATAGCCCAGCACAGCTTCCATCTACTATATAATTGTCTAAGGCGTCAGTCGGTCACAGAAATCGCACTCGAGACGGGGGCTGCTCATTGGTGCCCGCATCCGGCGGTCACCAATGAGCGCAGACTATGTGAATTGGCGCGCTAATTCAAAGTTCAAATTGCACGCCAATTTGCAGCCCGGCAACAGTGGCGTGTTAGCTCCTCCGCCTCTATCCTGCTCCCCCTCGGCATCCATCCTGCCTCTCCTCCATCCTGCCCCTTCGCCGCCTCCATCCTGCCCCCTCCGGCTCCACCCTGCACCCCCCAGCTCCCTTCTGCCCCGCTCACTCCATCCTGCCCCCCGACACAATCCTGCCCCCCATCCCCCGTCACCATCCTGCCCCCCTGCTCCATCCTGCCCCCTGGCAGTTAGCGGTCATGTGACCAATCAGCTGATCGGTTTCACAGGCAACGACGGGTCCTAGAGCCCTGTAGGACCTAGAAGATGGAGGTGGAGCGAGCCGGCGGACAGGTAAGTATCCTCACTGATAATTTTTTTACTTTTACTGTGTAGGAGCAGGGGGCCGCGGGGAGCGGAGTATCACCATATACCATAGTGCTGCTATACATGTACTGTAATGTACCGCCATATACTATAGTGCTGCTATACATGTGCTGTAATGTATCGCCATATACTATAGTGCTGCTATACATGTGCTATAAAATACCACCATATACTATAGTGCACCTGTACATATTCTGTAATATACTGCCATATACTATAGTGCTGCTATACATGTGCTATACTGTACCGCCATATACTATAGTGTTACTTTACATATACTGTAATGTACCACCATATACCATAGTGCTGCTATACATGTGCTGTAATGTATCTCCATATACCATAGTGCTGCTATACATGTGCTATACTGTACCACCATATACTATAATGTTACTTTACATGTACTGTAATGTACCGCCATATACTATAGTGTTACTTTACATGTACTGTAATGTACCGCCATATTCCATAGTGCTGCTATACATGTACTGTAATGTATCGCCATATACCATAGTGCTGCTATACATGTGCTGTAATGTACCGCCATATGCTATAGCGCTGCTATACATGTACTGTAATGTCAATTGTTAAGGATAGACTCAGCGCTACCCTTTTGTTTCATGGCTTATTTTTAAAATGAGAACACTATGCAGTCTTAGTACCTATGTTTCGGGTGTTTATTTTAAATTCACAAACATATATCTACATATGTATTATATGAAAAGTAATTAAAAACTTTTAAAACTTTTAAAAACTTAGGAATCTAACGTATATTGGTTTTATTGCATATAATTGTTCATATTGCATTATTGTGGCCACTTGTATTTGTCCCTCTAATGGTCAGAGGAGTGTTGAAGGTGATTATAACCTCCTGCTGTTAAACTCTTCTTATTATGAAGGAACAGGTTCCTGGGATATTCAGCTGTTACATCATGGTCTGCAAATACAAATTGATTTTTTACAATATATGCTTCTCAAGCTTTGTGAGTATTTGGTGATCCCTCTGCGCTCACCGGCGGGTTCCTGTAGATCCGGGGGTGCTGCATCCAAGAGGCAGCACCTCCGGATCAAGAGCACATGCCCCAAGGATCCTATTTCCATGCAGTGAACACAGCTCATCCTAGAACCTGACTCGTCTTTTACTTGGTGCCTTGGTGTTCAGACTGCACTCCATAATTATGAAGACTGCATAGAAGTATATTTTAAAACAATAAGGGGTCAGCAAAGCTTCACTATGGCTGAGTTGATACATTGAGTATATGGTGCGGATTTTACTGTTTCCACATCCAAAATGTTTGCAGATCTCTCGCTTTTATTCATGCATTATTATGAGCGTCTTTTGTTGTGCAGTTCCCGGTCAGCGGTTTAACCTGCAGAATTGGTTTTCCCATTGAAATGAAGGAGTAAATCTACACCAGAAAGGCGCTTTTCTATAATAGAAATTGACATGCTGCGGATTTAAAAATAATAAAAGCAACAAAAGCCAATGTCTGCATACTTGCTGAATGAACGGCCGGAAGGTAGCGGGTATTAATGTCTTAGGTAATAGGTGTAGTTTGGCTCAGTGGGAGTAGCTCAGCATTTTACCGAAGGATTTAATGTTAATTTTTAAATCTATGCGGTCATGGAGCTGATGACAATAAAATCAGGGGTCTAGGGGTAAGACCCCCTGGCGGGTACAGGTGGGATCGATTACAGCGCCCCATAAACTAAGCCATTCACGCCCACTGGTACACTTCACCACCCACCTTTGTCTGGGGGTCTTACCTACAGACCCCTGCTTCTATTATAATCAGCTCCATGACCATGCGGACTTAAAAATTAACACTTATTCCTTTCGCAGAAGGAAACACTGACCAATGCCCACCACTACCAAACCATGCCTACCAGTCCACCCGCTAACTTCCGGCCGTCTAAAATACAAGTATGCCAACAATGTCTGCACAAACAAAACGCAGTGTATGGATGAGATTAAGCGAAAACATATACATTTTGCTACGGCCTTGGTGGCTGGTTGGCAGCGGAGGGTTCAGAGCAGAGGAATGGAGGACAATGGCCCATCTACATCTGGAACCAGGACTTCTGAGTACAAGAACTGGACTGTGGGGAGCCTACAAAGGCCCGAGAATTAGGAATCGCTTCAAAGGACTCTCCAAGGAGCAGCTAATTGAGGCTTTAGAAGGAACTTGCCTGCAAGATGATGCTGAGGAAGCGTCCCCACAGCAAATGAAGGAAAGACTGCAGCTGGAGGTAAATACCCGGAAAAGTCAGTGGGTTGTGTGGTACGAGGAGGAGATGGCCTTGCTGGGAGATGAGGTCCCCATAGAACATAAGATGGAGGACATTCGCGGAGCTAAGGATTGGCAGAGCATGATGGAAGCAGTTAGAAGCTCCAGACAGACTGTAATCCCAGCAGCCACCATGAGGGAATTCCCCAGCAAGGACTTTAAGCCATTTAATGAGGCTGCAGGTGACATTGAGGGCTTCTTCCAGGACTTTGAGCACCAGTGTCGATTAATGGAAGTTCCGGAAAGGGAGCGAGTCCGACATCTGGTGGGGCTCTTAGAGGGTGGAGCTGCCGAAGCCTATAGAGCTATGGATCCTCGGTGGAACTGTATGCGGAGATTAAACAGACCATCCTGGAACACTATGCCGTGACGCCAGATACATACAGGGTTCAGTTTCGTACCTTATTGTACCCCTGTGATGGGAAGGATCTTTCAAGATGTACGCCCACAGGATCAAACAAGTATGTCATCGCTGGCTGGAGGGAGAGGGAGCCTTAACCTTCCTAGCGGTATTCCCGAGCGTAACTCGGCGTTAATTTTCGCTGCCAGAAGCGGTAACCCCGAGTCACGCTCGGGGTAAATTATGGAGCTGCCAGTGGAGTCTCCTTTCCTTCTGCTGGTGATCCAGCGATGTCCCCGCTGTGATCGCTGGTGACAGCCCCTTCGGATGCCTCCATCTGACTTCCTGGCTCATGGGAGGCGGAACTGGGCGGGAAATACAAATGTATAAAAGTCTAAAAGTGACACACACATAAAGTCAGGTGATACAGTGTAATCCTGTCAGATTACACTGTATCACCTCAGATTTGACATTTGATCATCCTACACTGTCCTGCCTGCCCTTTTTGCTGTAATTTCAGCCCATAAAAGAAATTTTTTACCATGGCATCAAAGTGTCACTTTAGCATCTCCAAAGCGGGTTTGGATCAGATGAGTGACAGCGGCAGCGACACAGAGCACCTCACAGAATTGAGCGACAGCGATAGCGATTCGTGGCAAGATTCGTCATCCGACTCTGACACTGATCAGAGAAGTGGCGGCAGCGACGATTTTGCACCCGATCTCAGTGATGTGCGCACTTGGTGCCCTATTGATTGCGGTATGGATGAGGTAATGCCGCCAAGATTTCCGTTTACTGGATTACCTGGGATGAAGGTAGACGTTGAGCAAAATGATCCTTTGGCGTACCTAAAATGATTTCTCACAGATGAGGTCATTGAAAAGATTGTCACGGAGACAAATCTCTACAACGAGCAGCAATCCGCTACTCTGCATAGCAAGTTTTCCAGGAACAGAAAATGGGAACCGGTGACTAAAGAGGACATCTAGAAGTTTCTGTGGCTAATACTTCTTCAGGGGGTGGTGGGGAAACCTCTGCAGAAATGGTACTGGACTGCCAATAAATTGCTGGCAACCCTATTTTTTGGCACCATAATGTCCGAGTACCGATTTTCCCTCATAATGAAGAATTTGCACTTCACCAACAACGAGGAATTTGACGAAGCCACACATCCAGCGCCAAAACTCAAGAAGATCTGGGAAGTGTACCAAATGATCATAAAAAATTTCCAGCAGGCCTATGTGCCAGATAGAGACATCAGCATTGATGAAAGTCTGATGGCTTACAAGGGACGCCTCAGCTGGATTCAATACATTGCATCCAAGAGAGCACGGTTTGGAATAAAATCCTATATGCTCTGCGAGTCTGCCACTGGCTATATATGGAATTCCGTCATATACACCGGTAAAGGAACACAATTCAACCCCAGGTACAGCGGCTATGGAACAGCAACGTCATCAGTCCTTACACTGCTTGAGCCATTGCTGAATCAGGGGTATTGTGTGACAACGGACAACTTTTACACATCGCCTGAGCTGTACGAGTTTATGCTAAAACACAAGACTGATGGATATGGAACCGTTAGGGCCAACCGACGTGACCTGCCATCTATGTTTGCCAAGAAAAAACTGAAAACAGGAGAAATGGTTGCCTGGCAGAAAGGAAAGATGATGGCAATGAGTTGGCGTGACAAAAAAGATGTGTGCCTAATGAGTACAGTGCATAACACCTCCACTGCCATGGTCCACACAAGAGGTGGGAAAGATGTCATGAAGCCACAACTTGTGATTGACTACAACAACACCATGGGAGGAGTCGATAGAGCCGATCAGGCGATGACATTTTATCCGGCTATGCGGAAACAACAAAAAAATATTACAAAAAAATCTTCAGGCATCTCCTGGAACAATGCCTCTGGAATGCCTATATACTGCACGAAGGAGTGACAAGCCTCTTGTTCATTCTGACTATCTGGAAGGTGGCACAGCGGATTTTTGTGAACTACCAAACGCCATCAGTGGCCGTGAACAGATCTGGACGTCGTGCTGTTGACGTTGTAAACCCAGAACGCCTAACTGGTCGTCACTTTATGGATTACATCCCACCAACTGCAAAAAAGGCAGCACCTACAAGGATGTGCGTAGTTTGCTGCTCAAAGCGAGATGGCAATGGAAAAAAAATCCAAACGGAAACCAGGTTCCATTGCTCTGATTGTGACGTCGGTCTATGTGCAGTCCCATGTTTCAAAATTTACCACACCCAGGATGCTTACTGAATTTTCTTGGTTTGACAAATTTCATTTTTCTGGTCGTCATAATGGGAGACCCAGACAATGGGGTTTAGGGCTCTGCCCTCCGGAGGTCACACTAGGTACTACAAGTTTGTAGACACCGCCTCCTCCGCTTATAAACCCCTACCGCAGGGAACATCCTCAGTTTTAAACTTAGTGTGCTCGGAGGATCACGCTTTGCTTGCACTTCACTGCATTCTCACAACTTACGTGATGGCGTCTGAAGACAAGGTAATATGGTCCTAGTCGGGACCTGTGACAGCCTCCCCGCTCACCCTTAGTGGCACACGCTGGTGGAGGTACCGGAGGGCCTAGAGCCTGGACACTTGGTGTTCTCCCGGTACGCTGTCACGCTCCTCTCCATCCCTCTCTGGGGGGCTCTGGAGAGTGGGAGATGGGAGCCTTGCACAGCTCCGCTCCGTCCGAGGCCTCCCTAAATGGTGCTTACAGACCGGACTGGAGCCAGCCCAGTCCGAGGCCTCCCTAAATGGTGCTTACACTCCGGACTGGTGCTGAACCCCCGTCCGAGGCCTCCCTAAATGGTGCTTACAGACCGGACCGGCACTGAGGCACTCTGTGTCTCCTGTGTGCCTGGGGGTAGTGTCGGTCACTTTATGTGTCCTGACACTCAGACCGCGCGTTACCCTCGGGTCCGCGGATCTGGAGGTGTACCCTGTGCTGGGGTCACCCTGGCTGACCGCCCTGTGGGTCACAGGGGCTGAGGCTGTAGACTGCGTATGTGTGTTTTGTCATTGCAGTCTGTGTGTGGTGTATTTCACACTATTTCCCGCGCTGCGGGCTCCGGCGCCTTCATGCTGAGGCTGCCTGGAGGATGGGAAGCTGCCCGTGCGGTGACGTCACCGATGGGCGTGTGTGTGTGTTTCCCGCGTGTTCTCGGCGCCGCCCACAGTTTCTCTGTCGGCGGCCATCTTTCCCCATCACTTCCCGGCTGGGAGCTGTCTGAAGCGTGCGGCTGCACTTCAGGGGAGACCGGAACCTATCGCGGAGGTCACACACACACCGCTTCCTCCTACCGCTTTGCTGCGGTCGGTAAGCCACCGGGATTCCCGGTTTTTGTCTGCGATTTGGCTTATTTACCCCTACTGTGGCGATGTCCTCAGTTGGGAAGCGTGCTGCTAAGGCGGCAGAGACCACAGTTACTTGTGCTACATGCAATGGTACACTGGTGGAGGGGTCCTGCAATAACTGCGGACGCCCAGAGGCCCGGACTGCCACTGCTGAGTCAGCAGCTCCGGTGCGGTACCCTGAGGTTCAAGTGATCCCAGGGCCATGGGAAACTCAGAATAAGATCAATGAATCTCTGTTGTCCCAGCTGTCCTCCATGTCGCAATCCCTGGAGGCGCTTAATAGGAGGCTGGACAGCCCAGCTACTCCTTCCAGTTACCCCCGGGTGTCTCCTTCTTCTGCTGCGAGACCCCTTAAGCGAGCTCGTCGTGAGGAGTCACCCGAGCTCCAGGCTCTCTCTGAGGAGGAGCGTTCCTCTGATGGAGAGGAAGATGATGGGGGTTCGACTTTCGGGTCTGTATCTGCGTCTGAACCACCAGACGGGGTGGAGGATTTGGTATCCTCTATCAACGAGACCTTACGTCTTGTGACTCCCCCTGAGGAGGTGACTGTACACCCGAAGGAGGTCTATCAATGGCTGCGGCCGGAGGCTAGACCAAGTGGTTCCTTTATGGACCATACTAACTTTGGAAGGGTGATTAGAGCCCCCAGGTTACACCCTGGGCGGCGTTATGTCCGAAAACCTAAGGACAATCGCTTCCCCTTCCCCCAGGAGGTGCTTCAGGAGTGGTCGCAGTCCCCAAAGGTGGACGCTTCCATGACCAGGATTGCTGCACGCTCTCTATTCTCTGCCTCTGATAGCTCCTCGTTGAAGGATGCGACTGATAGACAGGTCGAGCAACTCGCCAAGTCTTCCTATGAGGCTGTGGGGTCTTCATTTGCCCCTAATTTTGCCACGGTTTGGACCTTACAAGCAATTACTACCTGCTTGGATGGTATCACTGACCTGGCAAGGTCCAGTCCAGAGGTCATGGCACTTACCGAGAGGGCAAGAGCCTATGCGGACTACGCCAGAACGGCGACTCTGGAAACTGCCACTCGCTCAGCTGTGGCTTCGGCCAATGCTATTGCGATTCGCAGACTGTTGTGGCTGCGTCTCTGGGACTCAGATGCCACATCTAAGAAGATTTTACAGAATCTTCCGTTTGCTGGTGACAGGCTGTTTGGCACTGAACTGGACAAGCTGATAAAGGATTCTGCTGAGTCTAAAATACCGCAGAATAAGCCTAAGCCACGGTATACTGTGAAAAGGAACCCAAAGCAGTGGTCCTTTCGCTCCAGCTCGCAGTCATCAGCATCGTCCGCTCGTACGGACCGAGGGGGCAAGCCCGCTTCTCAGTGGCGCTCTAAGAGTCGTCCAAAGAAGCCGGCGGGGGCAGCGGCTGCCACCCCCAAACCCGCCTCTACATGACTCGCTCTGCCTTCCTGCCTCCCCACAGGTGGGGGGCCGCTTGTCTCGCTTTCAGGACAAGTGGCTACTTCACATTCAAGATCAGTGGGTTCGAGACGTGGTCTCGCGAGGTTACAGGATAGAGCTGACATCAAAACCTATACACCGATTCCATCGGTCGGTCCCATCACCAGAAAAGGCTCAGGCTTTTTACCTGGTGTTGGAGGGTCTCCGCAGGGACGGAGTGGTGGTTCCGGTGCCTTCCGGGGAGAGGTTCAGGGGTTTTTACTCCAACCTCTTTATCGTCCCGAAGAAGGACGGATCCTTCCGCCCTGTTCTGGACCTGAAGTTGTTCAACCGTCACGTGTTGGTTCGGAAGTTCCGTATGGAATCCCTGCGTTCCGTGATCGCAGCTGTGTCACAGGGGGACTTCCTGGCGTCCATAGATATCCGAGACGCTTACCTTCACGTGCCCATTGCTCCGGCTCATCAGCGCTGGTTGAGATTTGCAGTGGGGGAAGAACACTTCCAATTTGTAGCGCTGCCGTTCGGGTTGGCCTCGGCACCGCGGGTGTTCACAAAAGTGATGGCTTCCATGATGGCTCTCCTGCACGCGCAGGGACATGCCGTCATCCCCTATTTAGACGACCTGCTGGTCAGGGCGCCATCGGAACACCTCTGTCAAGAGAGCCTGGATGTGACCATGCGGTCTCTGGAACAGTTCGGTTGGCTCCTCAACATTCAGAAGTCAACGCTAGTTCCGACCCAGTCTCTGACATATTTGGGCATGGACTTCAACACAGCCTCGGCCCTGGTGTCTCTGCCGCGACCCAAACAGATGGCGATCCAATCAGGAGTGCAAGCAGTCCTCCTGTCACCACAATCATCCCTACGGGTGTTGATGAAACTGGTGGGACGCATGGTGGCGGCAATAGAGGCGGTGCCTTTTGCACAATTTCGCCTCCGTCCTCTCCAGCTGGGACAAGAGGACGATCTCACTGAATCGGCTGGTGACCCTTTCCCAACCGACCAGAGATTCCCTGCAGTGGTGGCTACAGCCGCATCACTTGTCTCGGGGCCGGTCCTTCATAAAACCGTCTTGGTTAGTGGTGACCACCGACGCCAGTCTGAAGGGCTGGGGGGCGGTGTTCTTACACCACAGGGCCCAAGGCCTGTGGACTCAGTCGGAGTCGGCGTTGCAGATCAATGTGCTGGAGATCAAGGCGGTATACCTGGCACTCCTGGCTTTTCAGAGATTCCTCTCAGGACAACCCATTCGGGTTCAGTCCGACAATGCGACGGCCGTCGCCTACATAAATCATCAAGGAGGAACCAGGAGTGCGGAGGCTCTGGCCGAAGTTCACCGCATCCTATCCTGGGCGGAGGACAACAACTGCCTGATCTCCGCAGTTCACATCCCAGGGGTCGAAAACTGGGAGGCCGACTATCTGAGCCGACAGGGGATGGACGCCGGAGAGTGGTCTCTTCATCCGGACGTCTTCAGAGAAGTCTGCAGCAGATGGGGCACTCCGGACGTGGACCTGATGGCCTCACGGCTGAATCATCAGGTGCCGCAATACATGGCGAGGTCGTGGGACCCCCAGTCTCTGGGAGCGGACGCCCTAATCTTGACCTGGTCCAGATTCCATCTGCCGTATGTGTTCCCGCCTCTGGCTCTGATTCCCAAGGTGCTGTGGAAAATCAGGTCGGAGTGCAGGGTAGCCATTCTAGTGGCTCCAGATTGGCCCAGGAGGTCCTGGTATCCGGACCTGTGGCAACTGTCAGGCGGACACAGATGGGCTCTTCCAGAACGCGCAGACTTACTCGCGCAAGGCCCATTCTTCCACCGCAATTCCAGGGCCCTCAAGTTGACTGCGTGGCTCTTGAGGCCTGGCTGCTGACGTCTAGGGGTTTCTCCCCTACAGTGGTTGCTACTATGAATCGGGCTAGGAGGCCCGTTTCCAGGAAGATATACCACAGAACGTGGAAAATCTTTTTTACCTGGTGTGCCTCTGGTGGACGTTCTCCGTGGCCCCTCTCCATCCCGACGTTGTTGGCTTTCCTACAGTCGGGTCTGGAGTTGGGATTATCCCTTGGCTCTTTGAAAGGTCAAGTGTCAGCACTCTCGGTGCTGTTTGACAGGCGATTGGCACTCCTCCCGAAGGTGCGTCAATTTCTCCAAGGGGTGTCGCGGATGGTTCCGCCCTACAGGAGACCTCTGGACCCTTGGGACCTTAACAGAGTCCTAGCGGCGTTACAGAAACCGCCGTTTGAGCCGCTGAGAGATATCTCTCTCTTGCGTCTGTCCCAGAAGGTGGTTTTTCTGGTGGCAATTACGTCTCTGAGGAGGGTCTCAGAATTGGCTGCACTTTCGTGCAAGTCACCCTTTCTGGTGGTTCACCAAGACAAGGTGGTGTTGCGCCCACGGCCAGAATTCTTGCCGAAGGTGGTTTCAACTTTTCACCTGAACCAGGAGATTGTTCTCCCTTCATTTTGCCCCGCTCCCGTTCATCAGATTGAACGCGACCTCCATACTCTGGATCTCGTGAGAGCTGTACGCATTTATGTGTCCAGGACCGCTTCCTTTAGGAATTCGGATTCCTTATTTGTTCTCACGACGGGTCGCTGTAAGGGGGCCGCGGCTTCAAAGTCGACCTTGGCCAGATGGATTAAAACTCCCATTCAGGAGGCTTACCGATCCTCTGGTTTGCCTCTCCCGGTGGGATTGAAGGCTCACTCTACCAGAGCTGTCGGTGCCTCCTGGGCTTTGCGACATCGAGCGTCTGCTCTACAGGTGTGTCAGGCGGCCACTTGGTCCAGCCTGCACACATTTTCTAAGCACTATATGGTGCATGCCCATGCCTCTGCGGATGCGAGTTTGGGCAGGCGGGTCCTCCAGGCGGCGGTTGCCCACCTTTAAAGGGAACCATGTGTTATCCGTCTTGTTGAGGAACTCTTCCCGCCCTGGGGTATTGCTTTAGGACATCCCCATTGTCTGGGTCTCCCATTATGACGACCAGAAAAAAGAGAATTTTGTTTACGTACCGTAAATTCTTTTTTCTTTAGTCATCAATGGGAGACCCAGCACCCACCCAGTTGTTCCGTTGCATATTTTGCACTTGTTCTGTTCTCTGTTGAGACAGTGTTTGCCGGGTTGTTGAACCGTCTGTGCACGGCATTCTTCCCGATGTTTCGGGTGTGGTTTATTTCTCCTCGCAGCTTATGGACCAAACTGAGGATGTTCCCTGCGGTAGGGGTTTATAAGCGGAGGAGGCGGTGTCTACAAACTTGTAGTACCTAGTGTGACCTCCGGAGGGCAGAGCCCTAAACCCCATTGTCTGGGTCTCCCATTGATGACTAAAGAAAAAAGAATTTACGGTATGTAAACAAAATTCTCTTTATTTATTACATTCTTGAATAAAATTATTTAATAAAATAATATTTATTAAATTATAATTCATGATTTTATGTTTCGAACTTTATCACATCTGAGAGGTCTACTAGAGTCTTCTTTGATCAGGTTTAAGTAATTACTAAGAATTGCAGGCCTACAATACATAACACCAAATTTCCATGCAAAAAAATGGTTCCGCATTTAGTACAAAATTCCTGACATAATCATACCGCCAGGGAGGTTAACCTGGGAGACCTTCTTCCAGGTCATCCTAAAAGAGCAGTTTTACGCCAAGTGCTCTGCTGAGATTCGGGAATGGGTACGTGAAAGGAGACCAGCCACAGTGGAGCAAGCTGCTGCTTTAGCTGATGAGGCGCTCACCATCAAGCCTCAGTGGAGGTATCTGCTGGAGGATGGAGAGAGGCTTACCAGCTCCACAACAACGGTGGCCCCTTGCCCTGCTATTCCCATTGTTCATTGTTCCCCTAAGCCACCACTTCATGTTGATGCCCATGTGACTGTGCCTCCAGTTGCTCCTACAGCATCTCATGGAATACGACGAGGAGAGAAAGCAGCAGAGCGCAGGTGTTATGGTTGTGGACATCCATGGACATCTGCAGGCCACATGCCCAGCCATCCAATGGAGGAGTCGTCCTCAAACACCTACAGCACCTTCAGGTGGGAGCCGACTGCCAGGTCCCCTTACACCCCGCCCAAGAGGGCACTTTTGAAGTGAAAGGATCTAAGAGCGCAGATGTTATGGATGTGGGCAGTCTGGGCATTTGCAAGCCCAATGTCCAGGTGTTTGGAGGCAGAACAGCTAAAGACCGCCTTTGCCAGTTCATTATCTACAGGCTCCCACACCAGGAGAAGAGCGGGATTCAGTCCCTGAGGACTTGCCAAGTGACTGGCTGGTGGACAATGGAGGACTATTCCCAAAGCTACTGTGGATCTGAACTTTGGCTTTGGGGTCAGACGATGTGTGGTTGGTGTGATGAGCGGCCTTCCAGCAGATGTCATTCTAGGCAATGATGTGGCGCAGCTACAATGCCAATTTGTGGCTGCATGAAGCGGAGTGTAAGACCCACTATGTACTGTGTGTACTATGTACCTGTAGAGGTCCCTAGCACGTACACAAATTGCAGGGGGAAGGGATTGTCATGATATATGCCTTTTCCCTGTCCTGTATTTCTGTATATTATGCCATTTAATGTGTTGTAACCTTTCTCCATTTTCTATTAGCTGTATACTATGCAATTTATTGTGTTATAATTTACATGTCTCCTTCCCCCAATAATTGCATTCCTGGATTGTAATGTAATTAAGCATCGGTCAACAACTAGTGAAGGATTAGCCATTCTTCCTCCCAGCAGGGGGCTAGTCCAATCCACATACTGCCAGACATACTGGAGCCATGCGTCTCCAGTATCTTCTGATGGAGCAAACCATTCAGCAGAGGGTGTGACCCCTACTCCCCTTTGCATGGGCTGAACCCAGGAGCCCCTACTATACATTCATGTTTTTAGGATCAGATGTGAGTTGAGTGTGGAAGTGACCAGAGCAAAACCTGAGCTGAGGCCAGATCTCGTCGTCCGTGGGATTGTGTTGGATCCATTGAACTCTTGGAAGGACTATTGCTTTCGTTTATCTGGTACAAGGATTATCGGGAGGTGCCCCGGATCTGTTTCCTTTGTTTGGACTCATTGTGGACTCTGCAGTTTTACCTTCTTGTGTGTTGTTCCAGCTTTCTTGTTTAATAAATCTCCTTGGATTGATCATCGGCCGGGTGTCCCTTCCTGCTCTGTCGCACACCCCGTCACAGCTAGTACTACATGTGGAGTTAGTGCTGGTCCCAGGGCGGGAGGACACAAATCTGCTGCCAGCTGTTCATGTTTGGCAGAGGAGCTAGCAGCAGAAGGGGTACCAGCTCCAATATGGTTTGGATTCTTCAAGGCCAACCATGAAACTCAAGGTCACTGGGCTTCAAGTACAGTGGCTACCCTAGTGGACCCTCCCCAGGCTCAAGGAACTATATAGGGTTAAAAGGATTACCAAGTCTGTCACTCACAGAACCCGCAGTCACCTTCTTGTTGAGACTGGCAACCACGGGACACTTAGAACAGGACAGGAGTAACAAGTGTCAGGAAAAGGAAAGCAGCAAGGAAGGTCAATATACCCTGTGTTTTGGCAAAGTGGACCTTGAATACTAGTGGGCTGGCCAGGCTGTGAGCTTGTTGGACTATGTACCCCGGTTGGGTTGTAATCTGCTTCAACACCAAGAATTGGTAAAAACAAAAAGAACCCTGTGTGTTGTCTGGTAGTTCCTGCGCCTCCCTGCACCCACCTGCAGAGCCATCACCTTACACCACTACCAACCTCATCCCAACAACATCTTACACCTCCCAATGGACTTCAGCCTTAACTGGAGAAGGCTTAACACTTGGCTGCCTCACCAACCCCTTGTAAGTTCCCACAGCAGCCCCTGGCCACCTACAGACCAGAATTCCAATTGGCGTCACAAGAAACTTCATCCCTTGTAAATAAATCCCTTAACAACGTCCGGTCAAGGCCACGGCTTGTGAGGTCGCCGCCGTGATCACAGACTTTTAACCCCAGATAGTACGAGTACCCTGGAGCATGACCGCTGCATGAACATGTGAATGCAGCCTTACCGACGTCATCTAAGTGCTGTGCAATTAATTTCATGGACCTATTGACTTGCACTGTCAATTCTGATATGACATTTGGATCAATATCGAACATGTATCCGTATTTTGTGTGGACCACTCAGTTTGTGAAAAATCATGCACAAGTGAGTGATCCCATTCATTATTTTAGCACCAGACTTCACTTGTACCCATAATAGTGAATAGGAACGTTCACATGTCCAGGAATTTTTGTGAACCAAGCTCTAAGGCTGGCTTCACACTGCAGTTTTTTCACTGATCAGTGTCCATCCAGTTTGTGTGCCAAAACCAGGAGAGGAACTTGCAGAGAAAAACTATAATTGAGAGATTGACACCTGTTCGGAGTTTTGGAGACACTCCTGGTTTTGGCACACAAACTGGATGGACACTGATCAGTGAAAAAACTGCAGTGTGAAGCCAGCTTAACCATGCAAAACTATGGTGACATAAAGGCCCCGTTGCAAGTGTACAATGTCCCAGCGATCCGACCAACGATCCGACCTGGCCGGGATCGCTGGAACATTGTTTACTGATCGCTGGTGAGGTGTCAAACGTGCAGATATATTAAACGACGCAGCAACGATTCCGCGACAAGCGAACGATATTTGCGGGCATTTGGATGGCTACATGCTTCAGTTCTGAATAGCCGAAGTCGCAAATGAGATAGTTGGAAAGGTGTCACACACGCCGATGCAGGAGGCTCAACGGACGATCAACGATAAATTTATGGTCCAGGCCATTAATCAACGATCAACCGACTTATCGTTGGTCGTAACTACGTGTCACACGCAATGAGGTCGTTTCGACGTCGCTGCAATGTCACAAAAACCATGACGTTGCAACGATATCGTTCACGATATCGTAGCGTGTGACGGGGCCTTAACTGATGTCAAATTTGCAATACAAGTCTATGGGTCCTTGCAATGGTGGACACAGACAGAAGAGGGCTCCTGTGCAAGGACAGTATATAGGCTCTTTGCAGCCCAAAAGCTCATCAAAATACTCAATTCCACCAGTTTTGGAGGTAGAAAAGGGCCCCCGAGTAGTCGCATAGGATGCAGCAATGATATGTCCACCCCTGGGTCCTTGCATTGGTGTAACTTGAAGCTCATAGGTCCCGAGGCAAATGCTTCAACAGTGCCAAAAATTATTGCAAGTGTTTAATAGCAGTGGTCTTGTCCCATAAGCCAAAAAGAGACTTTTGGGGCCCCCTAGGCTCCAGGGCCTGGGTGCCATTGCAACCCCTGCACCTATTGAAGTTACACCCCTGGGTCCCTATGTAATGAAGTGGGTAGCCCTGACTGTGTTGTTATTCAAATGGACACTGCAGTGAACATTACACAGTCTGATCCCCTCCCCCAACAGCCTTGTGCTGAGGAAGAAAAAGGGCGGGAGATGATGATTAGAGTTCCAGAGCTCTGTCAGGACAGACTGTGTGGTGTCTCCCGACATAGGGCTCTTTTGCAGCCGGATTCTTGGGAAGAAATACCCGTGAGGATCGCTGTTGCAACCCCCGGTCTGCAGGACCTTGTCTTACCGAGGGTCCCACTCAAATTCAGGACATTGCCTCCGGAATTCAGGACATTGCCACTGGATTACATGTGCAGGGGCTGTGACTGACATAAGGGAGCCATCTGTGCTGCTGTGGGCTCCCTTCTGCTCCTCTGTGTGCCCTGAGACTGGGAGAGACTAACCAAGAAAGATTCTGTTACCTGCGGAAGGAGACCACAGAAGAAGACTGAGGAGTTTCCCCCTTCAGCGCTGCACCGGGACCCGTCATCGTGAGACCCCAGGCCTGCTACGTGGGAGCGACACCTTCTTCTGTGATAGACTGGTACGTGATTTTAGGGAAAGTTAGGGAAAGATATCTCCATTGTTGTGTTTTTTTTTCTTTGCTTGCTGCGTACCCGGAAGAAGAGAAGATCCAGAGACTCTAATATATACATGTGTGCAGCTAGATCAGTTGACTGTGTTATAGACATGTTTTACAGTAAAGAAATGTTACTACCGGTTAAATCTGAGTATGGGGATTCTGTTGAGAAAGATCATACACACACACCCGCGGCCTTACCACCGGTCGCTACATCTGGCGTAGTCGGCAGGATGTGTGATCAACAGAATCTCCTCCCGGTAGTACCTTATAACCGGACAGCTCCCCCGGCATCTATTGTCAATCAGGTGAGGAAGTTTAACGGACGGAACTATCCTGTAACTGAATGGACCGAACAACTTAAGATAGTGGGGGAGATGTATAACATTGATCCTAAGACCTTAGCAGAAATGGCCATGCTAACATTAGAGGGGGAGGCGTGGACGACAGTCAGGCTGGAGACGGTTAGGGGCCAGCGTACGTTGGATGACTTGGTGCGGGTGCTGGAGAACACCTATGGGCCGACCACATACGCGGGAACATTACGGTATATGTTCTTCCGGCGTACTCAACTCGAATCGGAGGACATCCCTCAATATGCCAACGCCCTCCAAGTACTGCTTGAACAAGCCTGCAGGAAAAAAGAACACATAGCTAGTACGGGCGCCCGTGACCTGGTGTTGAGAGATCAATTTGTGACTGGATTAAGAGACCCGTACCTTAACCGCTCACTGCAAGATCTACTCCGGATAAATCCGGCCCTTACGTTCGCTGAGGTTAAGCAAGAAGCGATAGAACGTTCGAGAGGACCTGTCATGGAGGCCCAGACTTATACCGCGGCTTGCAGGTCCATAACTGGTATCAGAACCCCGAACAGTGACACGGAAGAACTGAAGCAGATGGTGGCAGAGTTGCAGAAACAGGTGTTGCAGCTCACCCTGGACCAACAGGCGGACAGGCAAGCGAGACAACAACCCAGCCGGCCGATGGGAAGATGCTGGACATGCGGTGATCCCCGCCATAGAGCGAACCGTTGCCCCCAGAACGTTCAAGTTCATCCACGGGCCGATAGACCGGAACCAGCAAGTCATGCCCCACAACAGCGGCCACCTTTAAACTAGACGCCCCTGCCAAAGAGGCTCACTCGGCAGGGGAGGCCAAGGAGAGGAGTGTAGGAAAACAGAGCCAGCCACGGAACAAACTTGCATCAAACAGCCCTACCCTGGAAGTATTATTGGAAGGGACCGCCGTGCAAGGACTAATGGATACTGGGTCTCAGGTATCCACCATCTCCGAGCAGTTTTACGAAGAGTATCTGAAGCCGCGGGTTGCCTGTGACCCTGATACTACTATCAAGATCAAAGCAGCCAATAATCTACCCATTCCGGTGACGGGAGTTGCCTGGATGAACACTGAAGTCTGTGGGCAAGATCTCGGGAAGAGAGGGATAATCGTGGTCAGGGAAGGCTGTGGATCAGAAACGCCCATGATTATTGGGATGAACATCTTGAAAGACCTGAATCTGGTGTTGCTTACCAAGAGGGGGCCCAAGTACTGGCAAGAAGTGACCACACATACGGCCACCCGCCGAGCCTTCCAACAAGTGGTCCGGACCTGCAATCTCCAGCGAATGACCGAAGACCAACTGCCGCTGGCCACGATCACCGTACCCCGCCATACTAGGATAACTTTACCTGCTGAGAAGGAGACCGTTATCTCGCTACCCCTTAGCACCACAAGACAGCTCGAAGGCGTGGAGGTGCTGATTGAGCCGCGCACCCCGAAGGAAGGGAAGCTGAACCCCCTAGTTGCTCGAACGCTAGCTGTTGTGAGAAAGGGGAGGATTCCTGTCAGGCTGGGTAACACGGCTAACGTGAGCGTTGACCTAGAGGCTGGGACACAACTCGCCCAAGTTTACGCCCTAACCGAAGAGGTGAACCCTATGAACCCCCTCCAGTTTGCACCGTCCACAGAGGGAGATTGGACAGTGACGGTCTCTGCCATGGCCGCTGTCGCGGATGACATCAACGCGGGGCGAGAACTACGAGAAAAGTGCCAGTTGGACATATCCCAATACTCCAACGAAGAAGTGTCCCAGGTGGAAGAGTTACTTCAAGAGCACCAGGCGTCCTTTGCCCGGCATGACACCGACTTTGGATGCACCCCCAGTATCAAGCACGAAATCCCCACAGGTGATACCGCTCCTATCCGTGAAAGGTACCGCCAAATACCTCCCCAACAATACCAAGAAGTGAAAAATCTCCTGAATTCCATGTTACACGCTGGAGTGGTACGAGAAAGCCAGAGCCCCTGGGCTGCACCAGTGGTGATAGTCAAGAAGAAAGACGGGTCCCTGAGGTTCTGCGTGGACTACCGCCGTTTGAATGCTTGCACCATCCGGGACTCATACCCTTTACCAAGGATCGAAGAATCCCTGACAGCCCTGAAGAAAGCTAAATATTTTTCGTCATTGGACCTGGCCAGCGGCTATTGGCAGGTACCTATGCACGAGAAAGATAGAGAAAAGACTGCTTTCATCCTACCCATGGGCCTGTACGAGTTCGACCGGATGCCCTTTGGCCTGAACAACGCGCCGGGGACCTTCCAGCGACTGATGGAGCGCTGCCTGGGGGACTTCAACTTCGACTTCACCCTCATTTACCTGGACGACATCGTAGTCTATTCGGCCACATTTGAAGAACACCTGCAACAGCTGGGCCGTGTGTTTCGTAGGTTGAGAGAACATGGCCTGAAGTTGAAACCCAGCAAGTGCCGTCTTCTGCAGCCCGAGATCAATTACCTGGGTCACCGGATCTCGGCCGAAGGTGTACAGCCGTCTTCGGAGAAAATAGCCGCCGTGCGGGACTGGCCACAGCCTACGAACGTCAGAGAGGTCCGGGCCTTCCTGGGGTTGGCCGGTTACTACCGCCGGTTCGTGAGAAACTTCGCCCGGCTTGCTGCACCCTTGCACGAATTGCTTCGAGGGACCACCAACGGCCCCAGAGGACGACCCATCAGCTGGGGACCCAGCCAGGAAGAATCCTTCCAAGCCCTAAAGGGTGCCTTGACTTCACCCCCCGTCCTGGCATATGCAGACTACAATCTCCCTTTCCAACTACATACCGATGCCAGCCTACAAGGTCTAGGGGCAGTACTTTCACAAGTACAAGAAGGCAAGGAACGTGTCATAGCCTATGCCAGTCGATCCCTACACGAGGGCGAGAAGAACCCCACCAATTATAGCTCGTTCCGGCTGGAGCTGTTGGCCCTAACGTGGGCTATGGCGGAGAAATTTGCAGGATACCTCACAGGGGCGGAAGTACTGGTCCTGACCGATAACAACCACTTACAAAATGCGAAGCTCGGAGTCATGGAACAGCGTTGGATGGCTCGACTCTCGAAGTTCAACTACAAGATCAAATACAGGGCTGGGGCTGAGAATCAAAATGCGGACAGCCTGTCTAGAGTGTCATACCCCTTACTTACCAGAGACCGGGATGAAGAACTAGAAGGAGACGAGACGCCCGACTTTGCAAGGCTTGCCCAACAGATGATGGATTACTGCCAGTTCGTTGTGGGCGAAGTTGGAACTCCAGTGGGGGTTACACTGTGTCCCCAAGAGTTGTGCAGGCTCCAGGACCAGAACCCTGAATGGGCTCTACTCAAACAATGGGTGAAGCAAAGGCAGAAGCCCCCCCCTGACACGCGGGCACGACTGTCTACCGGGACCTTGACCTTGCTCAGCCAGTGGGATCGGCTAATTCTGAGAGAAGAGGTACTATATCGGAAGGTTCTCCTGTCCCACATGTTGGAGGAATGTACACAAGTCGTGGTGCCTGCCCAATTGGCTCGTAAGATGGTGGACGAAGCACACAAAAGGAACGGTCACTTTGGAATAGACAAGACCTTTCGGTGGATTCAACAGTCCATCTACTGTCCAGGGCTCCGCAAGCTGGTCGAAGACGTCTGCAGAACCTGTCGCACCTGTGAACTGCACAAGTCCACCGAACAGCGTGCACCTGTCCAGACGATTAAAACCTCCAGGCCTCTTGAGCTGTTGATGGTGGACTATCTGCTGATCGGGACGGCGAGCAGTGGCTATCAATACTGCCTAGTCATGGTGGACCACTTCACAAAATTCGCCGTCGTTGTTGCTACCAAGGACCAGACGGCCGAGTCGGCTGCACAGGCCATCTGTCGACAGTTCATCCACGTCTATGGGTGTCCGGAGAGGTTACACTCCGACCAGGGGGCTTGTTTCGAAGGCAGAGTCATCGAGGAGCTGCATCGGATGTATGGGATCCAGAAGTCGAGGACCACTCCTTACCATCCACAAGGGAACGGTGCATGTGAACGCTTTAACCGGACCCTACTTCAGCTGATCCGCACCTTGGCCGAAGATAAGAAAGATCGATGGCCCCAATTCCTTCCAGATCTAGTATGGGCCTACAACAACCAGGTCCACTCCGTGACTGGCTACACCCCTCACACTCTTCTCTTTGGCCGCCCCGGAAAAGGGGTCCATGACCTGAACCTATTCCGCCCAGAAGAAGATGTCTGCCATAACTACCCCTCCTGGCTAAATGCTCACCGCCAGAAGATGGAGACTGTACACCGGCTGGTGAGTCAACAAATCCGGGGCCAGATACATGCTGACCCACTCCCCGTGCAAGAGAAACCCTTAAAGTTGGGACAGCTAGTCTTGCTCCGTATTAAGAAGCCTCAAGGGAAACTTCGAGCCAAGTGGGAGACTGAAGTCTACCGGGTAATCGAACGCCCTTACCCCAATGGACATGTATACCGAGTGCGGGGTGAAGACAGCCACAGCACCCGCACTGTGCACCGAAATATGTTGCGCCCCTGCCGCTCCCGGCCTGACTCCCCTCCCACAGTAACCGGAGGGGGTGATGCTGCTGACATGACTGACGTCACGGACATTTCTCAACATAGAGATCACGTCGACTCTGAGACCGGTGACCCACCTACACAGACCAGTCCCTCTCCCGGAGTACTGACTGGAGTGGGGCGTAAAGACAGTGACGAGGAGGGGAACAACCGACCCTTGCGACGCACTGACCGCACCACTGCTGGGATCCCGCCCGGACGGTTCTACAGGGACCAGTATGTATGGCCCACTTCTCAACCGACCCCTGTGACAACTACAGTCATCACTGCCTTGGAGCCGGCGGTTGTTGACAGGGACTGCCAACCTTTAAGTGGGGGGGTATGTAATGAAGTGGGTAGCCCTGACTGTGTTGTTATTCAAATGGACACTGCAGTGAACATTACACAGTCTGATCCCCTCCCCCAACAGCCTTGTGCTGAGGAAGAAAAAGGGCGGGAGATGATGATTAGAGTTCCAGAGCTCTGTCAGGACAGACTGTGTGGTGTCTCCCGACATAGGGCTCTTTTGCAGCCGGATTCTTGGGAAGAAATACCCCGTGAGGATCGCTGTTGCAACCCCCGGTCTGCAGGACCTTGTCTTACCCAGGGTCCCACTCAAATTCAGGACATTGCCTCCGGAATTCAGGACATTGCCACTGGATTACATGTGCAGGGGCTGTGACTGACATAAGGGAGCCATCTGTGCTGCTGTGGGCTCCCTTCTGCTCCTCTGTGTGCCCTGAGACTGGGAGAGACTAACCAAGAAAGATTCTGTTACCTGCGGAAGGAGACCACAGAAGAAGACTGAGGAGTTTCCCCCTTCAGCGCTGCACCGGGACCCGTCATCGTGAGACCCCAGGCCTGCTACGTGGGAGCGACACCTTCTTCTGTGATAGACTGGTACGTGATTTTAGGGAAAGTTAGGGAAAGATATCTCCATTGTTGTGTTTTTTTTTCTTTGCTTGCTGCGTACCCGGAAGAAGAGAAGATCCAGAGACTCTAATATATACATGTGTGCAGCTAGATCAGTTGACTGTGTTATAGACATGTTTTACAGTAAAGAAATGTTACTACCGGTTAAATCTGAGTATGGGGATTCTGTTGAGAAAGATCATACACACACACCCGCGGCCTTACCACCGGTCGCTACACCAATAAGACTTCTCGTGCCAAAACGCGTCGGATTTGGTTGCATCTCTGTACCTACGGTAGTCACTGCTGCAAGATTGTTATTAGAATTTAAAAATATCCAAGAATGTTGTATATTGTTTAGCAAATGTAGTAAAGCGCTGTGGAATTAATACCGCTATATAAATGAATAAATATTATATTAGTAATGTATAAAATGTATACTTTATCTACAAAGCAAAAGATCTACTATTTACAAACATGGAAAACTTATTTTGCAATCTTTTCCAGCACAGAGATTAATATTCATATTGATCATAATAAAACAGATGAGAAATTGCTTTTCTACATCCTCTGCCATTAGCAGGCAGCACACAGGGCAGCCCCGCTGCTGTGATGTCACATGATCACAGCTGGGGGCCATTCTACTATGATGTCATAATACGGAACGCATATAAACCCTGACCACACCCTCCACACCTCATTCTTCAGTAGACACTTGGTCCTGACACTTCAGTTGCTGCTGGGAGAACGGACTAGTTTGTGCTCCACATCTAGTAAATCTTCCAAAACTAGATTTAGATCTTTGATCACAGCACTCTCAGCATCACATGTCCATATTCCATCAGACAGCTTGGGGCATTTAATCATGAGTGCCCGAGAGCTGAGTCAGCTGAACGCTGACAATCAGAGATGGAAGAGTCGCCGTGAAAATCAAGGTACAGTGAAATATTTGGGGAGAGATACTCAATATTCATGCCCTATAGGGCTTTCTTGGGGTGGGACATCTCTGGGACATGATGGGTCTAGGGGTGACCATACAGAAGAAATGCTAGCACAGGCTTCCAGTATCTGTTGTATCCATATAAGTGGCCCACCCTGTATATATATTTATTAAGGAAATGTATAGCAGCACACTGTTATACCAGACATATGCATGTGTGAATGGTCAGATGAAATTAAATCCTAGGTATTTGATAATAAAACGTCTTAAACTGGCATTTTTTTTGTAAAAAAAAAACTCTGATGAAAAAACATTTTTGATTACACTTCTCTTAAAATAGGGTCCTTTATCTGATGGGACCCTGAGCTACAAAAAACCTCTTGGGCCTCTGAAAGCCTGGAAAAATTACTAAAGGGATACTATTAAAAAAAACTCACCATGAGCAGCCACAAATACCTAACAACAAATGCACTTTAGCAGGAAGCAGTCAGACCCCATGAAATAATGGCAAGCACAGGGGCACAGTACCCATACAATCACTCTCAACCTACATGGGGGAGGCGACTGGCAGCATTTATTAGGAACATGGATAATGTTTGTATACATAAGGCGCCATTCACACTGATACACATGATGCAAAGAGTCTATGTGCCGCCATTGATCCTGTTCCAGCCACCAGACCAGGCGGGCAGCTCAGCACTATACCTCTGCACCACTTCAATGATGCACTATGGGGCACAGCTGCACCCTGCAAAACGCTAAAAAAGTGAAACATTTTTTTTATATACAATATAAAAATTAATGTGAGGTATTGGTAGATGTTTTGGCCAGACCAGTGCTGAGCTGTCCATCTGGTCTGGTGGATGGGACCCTATTTTATGATAAGTATGTACAAAAAATGTTTTTTTCCATGTGAGTTTAAGAAAAAATACACAAGCGTGAACATTTTTTTATCAACACCTACGTTTTAATTTCACCTGACCATTCACGCATGCATAAATCATGTATAACAGTGAGCTGCTATAAATTATTCTTATATATCATCCAGTGCTGTCTGTATATATTGTATACACATATACATATATATACAGATCAAAAAGATAAACAGCACCTCTTACAAAGATTAGTCCAGGGGTCTCTAACTCCAGGCCTCGAGGGCCGCACACAGTGCAGGTTTTCAGGATTTCCATAGTGTTTGACAGTTGGTATTCAAAATGACCAACTGTCAAATTCTAAGGAAATCCTGAACTGTGTGCGGCCCTCGAGGCCTGGAGTTTGAGACCCCTGGACTAGTCTGATCTGCTGCAAAGCTGCAATACTGGCTCCACAGCCTCAGGCTACATTCAGACGGTGCGCTAGTGTCCTGCTTTGATGGATTCGTTTTGCGCAGCGACGTTGGCTATCCCATCCATCTCAATGCGTTTCCAAATTCTGCATTCAGACACGTTATGTACGAATCTGTTTTTTGGACTCAACGGATTCGTACATAGTATGAGCATGTCAATTTCTGGGCATTTTTTTGCAGATCCGTATGCTCTATTACCTCCATTGTCCAATGTGAAAAAAAAAAAACGGATCTGTCAAAGACGCAGCACTAGCGCACCGTGTGAATGGTCACTGCGTTTTTTGGAAAAAGGAGATCCGTTCTTGCAGTAGCAAAATGGATCCGCAAACGTGCACAAACGCCCCATGTGAATGTAGCCTTACCCTGCAATCCCCCTCCCATCAACCCCAGGTTGCCTCTGATTGAAGACAGTCCTCCTCCTTCCCATATAAAAATATATAAAAATGTAGGCTTTACTAAGTCCAAAGAAATAGAGGCATAGCATAGGTTAGGGACCCATCTGATCTAAGGTCACCTTGCCATGGTTGATGGGCAAACATATATTGGCCAATATGTGTGCCAAGCACCTTACTTTACAAAGATAAGTATAAAAAATCCACAACTTGAGTCTTTTAAAGAAAAGTTTGTTTTTATTTTTTCTCAAATACATAAGCGTTTTTACTGCTATCTATATATTGATATACACACATGTTTTGGCAGTGACTGTGCTGTTGTGAATGTTTTGGTATAATATACACAAACTATATATATTTTCCAGATTTGTGTTTTAGACATTTTTGATGCCAACTTCACTTACAGCATTCTTAAATAGAAAGGAGGAGTAATTACACATACAACATCAAATCTTTACTGCAAATATTACAAAAAGAAATTTATTAACACATACGTTGACAATCCATTTAAAAATATTTCACAGCCCATAGTAACGAATATCCAGACATTACTTATGTGGTTGCAGTTTTTTTTTGTATACAGTAGTCTCAAGTGTAAAAAAGTACCACCAATAAAGTGTCACTACATAAATACATAAGAATCACAGTGCGAGTCATAAATAGTATAGCTACATTTCACTATAAATTCTGTTACACAACGCTATTTGGTTGAACAATGTTGAGTTTATGCAGCTCCCCTGTTATTAAGGCATAGTCTTTAACCTAAATGGTATGTGTATACTGTATTTTTGCTTTATAAGACGCACCCCCAAGTCTGGTGAAGGAAAATAGAAAAAAAAATGTTTCAATGTTAAATGGTGTCCGTCTTATAATGCCAGTGTCAGTCTTACAATCAGTATATATGCACCATTTCTGGTATATATGGCCCCCGCATCCTGTTATCCATGGCCCCCATGGCTTACCGAGGTGGGGTTGCAGGAATGCATGAGCCGGTTTTCACAGGTCCACAAAGGATTGGGGCAAAGCCCGGAGCTGCGGCGAGGGTTACGGTAGCGTCTGGTGGGTGTAACCATTATTACGTCCCAGCATGCATTGCTGAGCTTCAATACATGCTCGAGTCCAGACTTACAGAAAATGGTCACGGATCGCAGTCTGTGCATTCACCACCTCCAGGGCCATTTTCTTGACGTCTGTACACTAGAGCATGCATTTTACAGCTAGGCAAAGCATGTTGTGACATAATGGCAGCGCCCACAAGATGTTACCGTGACCCGTCCCCCCGATGCTCCGGACTTTGTTTCAACCCTCCCTGGTGCTGTGAAATCCAACTCATGCATCCCCGCACCCTCCCAACACCCACCCCATTTTGGGAACAACTGCATGATTTAAACAGAGTTCCAATAAGATTTATGTTATACTTTTATAAAAGAATACATTCTCTCTCAATAAGAATGCTACCTTCCAACATTGGATATTCGGAGAGTCTATTCATTATGGCTCATACATGCAGTATGTCTCATTGCCTCTTGAATATTCTGTTAAATGGAATTCTTGTACAAGTTACCGCAGTGATTTCATAAAGTATGGTGATACAGAAATAAAATCTTAATATATTCTACCTAAAAAAATGGTGGTATTGCTATACCCCGTCCTTTTCATACTAGAGTTAGATCCAGGTACTCCTACAATATCTGTGGATTATGGTTCCCATGCACCAGTGGCTTATTGCTTACTGTCCCAATCTGTCACCAAAGAAGAATAAGACAAATGTGACCAGTGACATGTGTGTATACAGAATATACCTCCCTGCTCTTCCCAAATACAATCAGTTGTCTCAATAGTAATATTATGTCTCCCAATACACCTACCTCTATGTCAGAATCTTCAGATACGGTTCCCCTCAATAGTAAGGTCCCAGATAGACTCTATAAGATACATGCAACAAGCTCGGTTAGATCCTTTGCATTAATAGCTCACATAGCATGTTACAATCCTACCTCATATACAGTATCTCAGGCTGACCACATCCTCATGGTCCAGGCTCAGCAGTATCTGATTTAATGTGGGGTATTTATATCCCCAACTGTTGGCCATTAATCTCATTACTGTCATCAGCTTTGCCGTTCAATATTCGGTAATTTCCGGGGTGGTTGCATCTTTAGGGTGCTTCTCCCCTATCCTAATGCCATATCTTAGTTCCTAGCATTATCTGGTCCGCACATGTGCAATTACGCTGAGAAGCGCTCGTCCCCGCGCATGCGTTTTTTTTTTGCGGTGCCGGATTCGACAATACCACACTTGCAACACCTGACCACAAGCCCCATAGAGAATGAATGGGGCTTACCGGTTTCGTCCCGCAAGTCAGCCGTTATGCGGCAGATCTGCTGGGAATTACACATAATCGCAGATGTGAAAGGGGCCTAAAACACAGAGCAGCCGATGTAACATGGATCTTTTTGACAAAGAAATTCATGGGTTTGGTCTCTGTTCACGCAAGTTTATATTTGCAAATAAATAGAGACAAGGAGTATTATTTTTGGTTCAGCATTTGGTCCTCACATGGACTTTTATATATGTTTGCAAAGAAAAATGTTTAATTTTTTTTTCTTCATATTTATGATTTTAAATTATTATGCAAATAAATGATAGTTAAAAAAAAAAAAAAATTAACCTCTTTGGTTCTACAGAATCAAATCTGTATATCCATTTTACCTCTTTCCGCAAACTATTTATATTCCGGTCACCCCCACCTCAGGTTTTCCAGAATTACCACAATAACAGAAAAATGTAGACACCCAGGGGTCACCACCATGTAACATGCCTTGCCACAGGTGTAACTCTACCATTCCTGATGTCTCCAATATGTCTCCTTCTCAGCTTTCTCTTAGTTTTAACTACATAATCCATAGGGCAAGTACATTGTAGCAGGTACACCAGGCCTTCAGCTTTGCAATTAGCAAACCATACATTCCTCTATGCTTGATCTGTGCTCGTACATTGAAATGATCTGGAGACATTGATTTACTAGTGCATCGCAATGAATTAGAAGATCATCAAAAATCAATGTAATATTGCCATGTTTCAGAGCGTCTCTGGGAGTCCTGAAACACATTGGCTAATAAATCAATATTATATTCACCCTTTGATGTCTCGTGGAATACGGCAGCACAGTTTTTAACCCTTCATACTCCCTACTTTAATTTTCTGAGATAATAACCTTTGGGTTTTCATTGGCTGTAAGCCATAATCATCAACATTTGCAGAAGAGCACAAAAAAACCCTTCAAATAGATCACTCTGTGTGTAATGACTCTATATAATATATGTGTCACTTTTTGTTACTGAAAAAAAATAAAGTTTTTGATGATATTCTAATTTATTGAGATGCACTAGTATCCACAGAAGCACCTTCCACATTTGAATGTTCCCAATTGTTTATTTTCTAACCATGAAACTGGAAGGCAGGTAGGGAAAGGTCCCTGTGACTGATGGGTGGGTAGTGGCCGTGGGCGATAGGGGGCGAGCCATAGCGGCTGTGTGGTCTGCCGACATTGGCAGTATGCCACTGGATGGGTCACATTTCAGGACAGACCGTGCAGGTTTTAGTCCAAAATCTTTCTAGGGTTATCCTCTCCTTAAACACCTGAGCAGAAAAAGAGCCCCCAAATTGGGAATTATTATGCTAAACTATCATTTCTTTATAGGTCAGGCCTCAGTTGTCCATAGACTGAGGTCTGCTCAAAGAGAACAAGGAAGAAGGCATCGAGGAGACAGCAATGATGTCCCCGAAACAAGAAGACGAGACAGTGATTCACCACGACGAAGCAGACGAGAAGAGAACAGGGACAGAAGCCGCTCTCCTCTGAGACCAGACCGTGCAGACCCGTCCACATCAATGGGAGAGAGACGCAGGAATGGCGGCCGTCCCATCCCACCCAACCACAGACCTGTGCAACTGCAGGAAATGAATGTCATGACACCACCACTCCCACAGGAGGAGCCACTGGTAGAGAGTGAACCAGTGGAGGAAGAGGGTGCGATGATACCACCACCCCCACAGGAGGAGCCACCGGCAGAGAGTGAACCAGTGGAGGAAGAGGGTGCGATGATACCACCACCCCCACAGGAGGAGCCACTGGTAGAGAGTGAACCAGTGGAGGAAGAGGGTGCGATGACACCACCACTCCCACAGGAGGAGCCACCGGCAGAGAGTGAACCAGTGGAGGAAGAGGGTGCGATGATACCACCACCCCCACAGGAGGAGCCACCGGTAGAGAGTGAACCAGTGGAGGAAGAGGGTGCAATGATACCACCACCCCCACAGGAGCAGCCACAAAGTTATCAATTGACAGTAACACCAATGAATGAATACGTACAATTTGTACCGATTGTGCCTCTATTAATACAGCTACCGACCCCACCACCTTTCGAAATGGATGAGGAGTCAATGCCATGGCCAGATGAGGAGCCACCTACACTGTATTTTTTTTGTGGCGGAGGATTAGAGCACAATACGAGACTACCAACAAGGAATATAAGTGCACAGGAGGAGGCCCAGTCATGCGTCATCTGTATGACTGATTACGAGATCGGAGAAGAGGTCATTGTCCTCCCGTGCACGCACATTTTCCATCCAGACTGCATCTCCGCCTGGCTCCGCTCCAACCCTCAGTGCCCCCTGTGTCGTAACGACTACTACTATGACTACTGAGACGCAACTATTGAAGACCATAAAAAAGTGATGGCTATGAGGGAGGGAGCCGATATAGATTGGTAGTTGATAGATACATAGATATAAATATAGAAATAATAAATACATAGATATAGCTAGATACACAGATAGATAATATAGATATTTAATAAATAAATAATAGATAATATAGATATTTAATAAATAAATAATAGATAATATAGATAGTTAATAGATAAATAACAGATAATAGCTATTTGTTACAGGTTTTGGTATATATAGTATGTAATATATTAGATGATAGAGATAGGTTGCAGATAGATACATACATATATAAATAATAAATGCATAGATATAGCTAGATACACAGATAGATAGATACTATAGATATTTAATAAATAAATAATAGTTAATAGATAAATAACAGATAATAGCTATTTGTTACAGGTTTTGGTATATACTGTATAGTATGTAATAGATTAGATAATAGAGATAGGTTAGCAGATAGTTCATAGATAGATACATAGATATAAATATAGATATAATAAATACATAGATATAGTTAGATACACAGATAGATAGTATAGATATTTCATAAATAGATAATCTAAATATTTAATAGATAAATAACAGATAATAGCTATATAGTAAAGATACATAGATAATAGCTATATAGATTGATATTAGATACATAGATAGATATATACATAGATGGATAAAATAGATGATATAGATATTTAATCTATTACACTGGTCAACAGCATTTTTGGTGCCAAAGATATTTCATTGAATTTAGGGTAACTTTGGGGTGCTGATTCTGAATATGTCATCAGTTTTGCCAGATTGGCTCAAGTTTTTGAGATTTTTCGTAAAATGTGTAAAAAAAAAGACGTAATTTGCTACATGCGCATTAACTTTATTGATATTGTCATGAATACAATAAATTTAACAAAGTAAATGTTGATTTTAGTTTATTTTAACTAGTTTTAGAAAGTAATCTTCAAAAATGAACAAGACATGAAAGATAGACATTTAATCGCTGGAAAAGCGCTTTTTATATGATTTTCTTCTATGTGAGCTATTGGGGCAGTCACGCTGTAGATTCCAGCAGTAATCAGCCATCATATGTCTGTCCCATCTGCCTTGGTACCTTTCCTCCATCTCCATAATATCCTGATGAAATCTCTCCCCTTGTTCTTCGCTAAAATCTCCAAGGTTTTCTGGAAATCTGTCCAAGTGACTGTGAAGATAATGCAATGTAATGCTCATGTGTACACCCAGATTTCTAAATCTCAATAGCATGTTTTGTACCAGTTCTTCATAATTGTCTGCCTTTTGATTTCCCAAGAAGTTCTTCACTACCAACACAAAACTACACCATGCAGCAGCTTCAATGTCATTCATTTCCTTAGGAAAATTTGAATCTTTAATGAGTTTCCGAATTTGAGGACCATCAAAGATTCCTGCCTTCAGTTTTTCGCTACTAAGACCAGGGAAAGATCTGCAGATGTACATGAAGCAATTACCATCTTTGTCTAATGCCTTGACGAACTGCTTCATTAATCCTAACTTTATGTGAAGTGGTGGTAGAATGATTTTTTCCCTGTCCACCAAAGGTTCGTTCACTATGTTTGATGCTCCTACTGTCAAGGTGTCCCTTGGAGGCCAATTCAGTTTCTCCCAGTGCTGATGTTTTGCTCTACTATCCCACATGCAGATGAAGCAAGGATACTTTGTGTATCCACTTTGCTGTCCAAGTAAAAAGTTGACCATTTTTAAATCAACACATATCAGCCACGAATGTTCATGGTAGCACAGTTTCTCCAAGACCATTTTGACATTTTGGTATTGTTCTGCAAGTTTAGTTGAGTGAGCTACTGGAAGAGATGCACACTGATTGCCATTGTTCAACAAAACACATTTCAAACTCCTTTTAGAACTATCTATGAAAAGCCTCCAGTCTACAGGACGATATACTTGTAAACCCATTTGCAGCATCAGGCCAGGAATATCCTTACAATATACAAGTAGGTCATCTTCACAGAAAAATGGAAGAAGTGCTTCTTCTCTGGTCCTGTAAGATGTAATTTTAGTTCCAGGCGTCAGACAATTTTTTTCACTTAGCCTTGAAGCTAAAAGTTCGGATGCACTTTTTGAGAGGTTGAGGTCTCTTATTAGATCGTTGAGCTCTCCTTGGGTAAATTGCGTAGGTGTTCTGAAACTTCCTTCATATTCTAGTTCACTTCCAGAACTAATGCTTAGCTCCATACCCTGCATTTCATCATCATCATCAGGTGGGGGAAGGTCAGGTAACATGGTAAACACAGGTACAGGCACATCTTCACAATGAGGGACAGGCCTTCTTGCAGATTCCATGTTAGGATACTCCCATTTTCGTTTCTTATGCTTATTGAATCCTTGTACTTGCACTGCACAGAAATAACAGTCATCATGATGATTTTTTTGCTCTCTCCACACCATTGGAACACCAAATTTGAAGCTTGTTCTTTGTCCTTTGCTCCATTTTCGTAATAATTCGATACATGCTTTGCACACTATGTGTGGTGCCCAAAACTTGTCTTGGTCCCCAAGCATAACCCCAAAATAGGCAAAATACACTTTTTTAACGAAGTCTGTTATGTTTCTTCTATGTTTTGGCAGTGTATATTCACCACAAATGTAACAGAATGAGTCTGGATCGTTAAGACAACTTCTTCTTGATGAGTTCATGCTTTTCACTGGAAAACAGACAACAACATAAAGTTAGTGCAAAAATCAAGCTATGAACAAACTTTTAGAACACTAATTAACACAAAACTATATTGAGAACTGCTCAGTTCAAGTACTAATCCAAAGAAATTAATGAGATGATGCGTCGCATTTACCAACAAGTGCTATAAATAAGATACCAAAAATCTCAAAAACTTGAGCCAATCTGGCAAAACTGATAGCATATTCAGAATCAGCACCCCAAAAATACCCCAAATTCATTAAAATATTTTGGACACCAGAAAAAAAAAATTTTTTTGTTGACCTGTGTTATAATACCATGTGGAGTACATCATCCACTTCCGCTGTCATCGTGCCCTCCTCCTATCATGCAATTGGCCTGCTAAATTTAGAAATAATAAATACATAGATACAGTTAGATACATAGATAGATAATATAGATATTTAATAGATAAATAACAGATAATAGCTATTTGTTACAGGTTTTGGTATGTATAGTATGTTATATATTAGTCAGATCGTAGAGATAGATTGGTAGATACTTAATAGATGGATACATAGATATAATAAACTAGATGAGTGGGGAGCTGAATGAGTGCTGGGGCAGAGTGCAGGAAGAGTGAGTGGTGGGCCAGAGTGCAGGTATAGTGAGCGTGGGGCACAGTGAGTGCAGGGTGAGTGGGCAGAGTGAGTGCAGGAGCAGAGTGAGTGCTGGGGCAGAGTGAATGTGGGTTTAGTGAGTGCGGGGCAGAGTGAGTGTGGGCTCAGTGAGTGTGGGCTCAGTGAGTGTGGGCTCAGTGAGTGTGGGCTCAGTGAGTTCAGATTGAGTGAGTGCAGGCTGAGTGAGTGCAGGCTGAGTGAGTGCAGGCTGAGTGAGTGCAGGCTGAGTGAGTGCAGGGTGAATGAGTGAAGGTTGAGTAAGTGTGGGCTAAGTGAGAAGAGGGTGAGTGTGGGCTGAGTGAGATGTAGAGAGTTCAGGGCAGAATGAGTGTGGGCTCAGTGAGTGTGGGCTCAGTGAGTGTGGGCTCAGTGAGTGTGGGCTCAGTGAGTTCAGATTGAGTGAGTGCAGGCTGAGTGAGTGCAGAGTGAGTGAAGGTTGAGTAAGTGTGGGCTAAGTGAGAAGAGGGTGAGTGTGGGCTGAGTGGAGATGTAGAGAGTTCAGGGCAGAGTGAGTGTGGGCTCAGTGAGTGCAGGTCAGAGTGAGTGTGGGCTCAGTGAGCGCAGGGTGAGTGAGTGCAGGGTAAGTGTGGGCTGAGTAAGATGTAGAGAGTTCAGGGCAGAGTGAGTGTGGGCTCAGTGAGTGCAGGGCGAGTTTGCAGGGCAGAGTGAATGTGGGTTTAGTGAGTGCGGGGCAGAGTGAGTGTGGGCTCAGTGAGTGTGTGCTCAGTGAGTGTGGGCTCAGTGAGTGTGGGCTCAGTGAGTGTGGGCTCAGTGAGTTCAGATTGAGTGAGTGCAGGCTGAGTGAGTGCAGGGTGAGTGAGTGAAGGTTGAGTAAGTGTGGGCTAAGTGAGAAGAGGGTGAGTGTGGGCTGAGTGAGATGTAGAGAGTTCAGGGCAGAGTGAGTGTGGGCTCAGTGAGTGCAGGTCAGAGTGAGTGTGGGCTCAGTGAGCGCAGGGTGAGTGTGGCCTGAGTGAGAGCAGGGTGAGTGTGGGCTGAGTGAGAGCAGGGTGAGTGTGGGCTGAGTGAGATGCAGAGATTGCAGGGCAGAGTGAGTGTGGGCTCAGTGAGTGCAGGGTGAGTGTGGGTTGAGTGAGATGTAGAGAGTGCAGGGCAGAGTGAGTGTGGGCTCAGTGAGTGCAGGTCAGAGTGAGTGTGGGCTAAGTGAGTGCAGGGTGAGTGTGGCCTGAGTAAGAGCAGGGTGAGTGTGGCCTGAGTGAGAGCAGGGTGAGAGTGGCCTGAGTGAGATGTAGGGAGTGCAGGGTAGAGTGAGTGTGGGCTCAGTGAGTGCAGGGTGGGTGTGGGATGAGTGAGGGGTAGAGTGAGTGTAGGGAACAGTGAGTTTGGGCTTAGTGAGTGCAGGTTGAGTGAGTGCAGGGTGAGTGAGTGTGGGGCAGAGTGCGGGGTGAATGCAGGGCTGAGGGTGGTGCGAGATGCAGCAGAATTACGTGGCTGCTGCTCCATCGGTTTAGCGTGCAGTGCTTAAAGACCTGTGGTGACGGCATGGTCATGTAACCTGGCTCCGGCCATGACACTGATGTCACCACAGGTCCCGTAAGTGGCGGTTTATTGGCGGCGGGGAGGCTGGCTGGCGGGGGCTGAAGGAGTGCGGGGACAGGGGCGGGGGTTCAGCAGGCGGATTGGTAGGAGCGGGCGGGGAGAGGATTCTACTTACATAATTACGGGTGTGCCATCCAGCAAGGCAAGCGGTGGCTCGCGATGGCGCATGCGCGCCATCGCTCGCAGCGCCGCAAAGGATGCTGGAATAGCGGCACAGTGGCCGGAAACGCAAAACTCGTGATTATGTAAGTAGATAGATACATAGATATAGTTAGATACACAGATTTTTTTTTTCTGTTTTAGATACACAGATAGATAATATAGATATTTAATAAATAAATAACAGATAATAGCTATACAGATGATAGATACATAGCTAATTGATATATAGATACATAGATGATAGATGGATAAATAGATGATATAGATATTTAATCTATTATAATACTTACCTTGTGGGGTCCATCATCCACTTCCACTGTCATCGTGTCCTCCTATCATGCCATTGACCTGCACAAGTTGCGGTGGCCATATTTGAACACCCAAGCGATGGAGGTGTGGGACAACCAGCAGTACCGCCGACATCCAACAGCGATGCCTTCTGAAAACGCCCCCCCACTAAACCCATCGCTCCCCTCCCTGCTCGTTGCCTTCACCTCCCCCGTTACCCACAGGCTCCCCTCTACCGCTGACAGAGTAGGGGAGCACACAGAACAGGGCAGAGACAAAGGATCTCCGATCTCCAAACACTCCCTCCCTTAGTCTCCGCACGCCCTCCTCACCTCCCCCAGGCTCTGCATGCTCCCTTCCTGTGGTCTCACATGCTTTCCTCACTTCCCAGAGAGAGCACACGGGGGATGGGGGGGCCCCAGAGAGAGTACACAGAGGGAGAGATGAGCGCACAGGAGGACAGAGAGAGCACCCAAAGGGGGCAATCAGAGCACACTAGGGAGCAGAGAGAGTGCACAGAAGACGGCGCACAGAGGGACAGAAACAGTGCACAGTGGGAGAGAGAGCGCACAAAGGGGGCAGACAGAGCACACAGGGGAGCAAAGAGATTGCACAGTGGACGGGGCGAGTGCGTGGGAGGTAGAGAGAGGACACATGGGGGGCAGAAAGAGCATATGGGGGAAGAAAGAGCACACAGGCAAAGAAGAGAGCACGAGAGGAGAGGACAGCGTACGGGGGAGACAGGTCAAAGGAGCGAGCACAGGAGGATGAGAGACAGCACACTGGGAGGTGAGAGAGCGGAAAGGGGGGAGAGCGCACAAGGGGGAGACAGCCGTGCGCTCCCAGCGCCACAGAGCCTGCCACATTGTGATTTCTCTGCCCTCACATCGGGCCACATCTAGTAGATAAATAATAGATGGATAGATAAATAATAGATAGATAATAGTTAGATTGATGGATGTAGGATAGATAATATAGATAATTTAATTAGATAGATAGATAGATAGATAGATAGATAAAAACAAAAGTTCTTTTTTCTGTATATTGTTCAGTATTGCAGCTTGCACCAGTTCACACTAGACCTTGAGTGCTGTTTAGCTTTTCTTTATTTCTATATAATTGTTGGAGTTACTGGCTCCACAGCTTTACTCTGAACCCCATCGACCCCAGGTGGTCTTTGATTGAAGCGAGTCCTCCCACTTCTCATAGAAATGATAAAAATGGAGGCTTAGCTAGCCCAAGGAAAGAGTGACAAGGTAGGATAGGGACCCATCAGATCTAAGGTCACCTTGCCGCGGTTGATGGGCAAACAGGTATTGGCCAATATGTGTACTAAGAACTTTAGTTTACAAAGATAAAATATCCCCCAAAAAATCCAAAAATTTAGATTTTTGAAAAAATGCATGTTTTTATCTTTTTTCTCAAATGCATAGGTGTTTCACTTCTATGTATCTATAGATATGTATACGCACATGATAGGCAGTGACTGTGTGCTGCTGTGAACTTTTTTCTGCGTATTGTTCAGTATTGTAGCTTGTAGTGTGTGTAGTGTGTGTATATTGTGTGCAGTGTGTGTATAGTGTGCTGTGTACTGTGTGTATATTGTGTACAGTGTGTGCTGTGTACTGTGTGTATATTGTGTACAGTGTGTGCTGTGTAGTGTGTGTATATTGTGTGCAGTGTGTGTATATTGTGTGCAGTGTGTGCTGTGTAGGTGTGTGTATATAGTGTACAGAGTGTGCTGTGTAGTGTGTGTATATAGTGTACAGTGTGTGCTGTGTGTGTGTATATAGTGTGTATGGTCTGTGCTGTGTGTGTATATTGGGTGCAGTGTGTGTGTACAGTGTATGCTGTGTAGTGTGTGCGTATTGTGTGCAGTGTGTGTACAGTGTGTGTGTATATTGTGTACAGTTTGTGTACAGTGTGTGCTGTGTAGTGTGTGTATATTGTGTGCAGTGTGTGTTGTGTAGTGTGTGTATATTGTGTGCAGTGTGTGCTGTGTGTGTATATTGTGTGCAGTGTGTGTATATTGTGTGCAGTGTGTGTGTATATTGTGTGCAGTGTGTGCTGTGTGTATGTGTACAGTGTGTGCTGTGTGTGTACAGTGTGCTGTGTAGTGTGTGTATATTGTGTGCAGTGTGTGCTGTGTAGTGTGTGTATTTAGTGTACAGTGTGTGTTGTGTAGTGTGTATATAGTGTGTATGGTCTGTGTGCTGTGTAGTGTGTGTTGTGTAGTGTGTGTATATAGTGTGTATGGTCTGTGTGCTGTGTAGTGTGTGTTGTGTAGTGTGTGTATATAGTGTCTATGGTCTGTGTGCTGTGTAGTGTGTGTGTAGTGTGTGTATATTGTGTGCTGTGTGTGTGTGTAGTGTGTGCTGTGTAGTGTGTGTGCTGTGTAGTGTGTGCTGTGTAGTGTGTGCTGTGTAGTGTAGTGTGTGTGGTGTGTGTGTAGTGTAGTGTGTGTGCTGTGCAGTGTGTGTAGTGTGTGTGTGCTGTGTAGTGTGTGTGCAGTGTAGTGTGTAGTGGGCGTGCTGTGTATGCGGTGTGTGTACAGTGTGTGGTGTGTAGTGTGTGTGTGTGCTGTGTAGTGTGTGTGCTGTGTAGTGTGTGCAGTGTATGATGTGTGTACAGTGTGTGTGCTGTGTAGTGTGTGTGCTGTGTAGTGTGTGTGCTGTGTAGTGTGTGTGTGCAGTGTATGATGTGTGTGCTGTGTATGATGTGTGTGCTGTGTAGTGTGTGTGCTGTGTAGTGTGTGTGCTGTGTAGTGTGTGTGTGCTGTGTAGTGTGTGTGTGCTGTGTAGTGTGTGTGTGTGCTGTGTAGTGTGTGTGCAGTGTATGTGTGTACAGTGTGGGTGCTGTGTAGTGTGTGTGCTGTGTAGTGTGTGTGCAGTGTATGATGTGTGTACAGTGTGTGTGCTGTGTAGTGTGTGTGCTGTGTAGTGTGTGTGCAGTGTATGATGTGTGTACAGTGTGTGTGCTGTGTAGTGTGTGTGCTGTGTAGTGTGTGTGCTGTGTAGTGTGTGTGCTGTGTAGTGTGTGTGCTGTGTAGTGTGTACAGTGTGTGTGCTGTGTAGTGTGTGTGCTGTGTAGTGTGTGTGCTGTGTAGTGTGTGCTGTGTAGTGTGTAGTGTGTGTGCTGTGTAGTGTGTGTGCTGTGTAGTGTGTGTGCTGTGTAGTGTGTGTGTGTGCTGTGTAGTGTGTGTGCTGTGTAGTGTGTGTGTGTGCTGTGTATGCGGTGTGTATGCGGTGTGTCCTCACCTCATCCTCCAGCAGGGTCGGCAGAGGCTGGAATTCATACAAGTGTTTGCCGCCTCCTCCTCCTCCTCCATCTTCCCCGTCCTCGGCCCCTCACCCTCGTCGTCCTCCCAGTAATACTCCGGCACCTCCTCGGCCTCCTCCATCCCGGCCCCAACAGCAGCAGCAGCGCCGCCTCCAGCTCCGCGATCACTTAGCTTGTGCTACCTCATCTGAGGGGAAAAGATGAGCAGAGATCAACCTACTGTGCATGCGCCACACGATCACTTCAGCATCGCCACTAATGTCAGCGTCTCTCCCATCACCTGGTAACGTGACGTCACTGCGGCCCCGCCTCCTAGACGGTAAGGTGAGAGTTTTAGCGCCCTACAGAGGCGGAAGAGGGGATTGCAGCAGCTGCTGTGCTGTGTGGCTGTTCTATAACATTCTAATACATGGAGCAGGGCCGGTTATACAAAGGGATCCGGGGAAAAAGAATAAAGTGGGGCCCTGATAATAAAGTTTCCTGATCGTCCTATGGCAGCACACAAATGGGTTAATCCTTAATTCTTAGAGCAGAAGAATATGTTAATCAGCAATCAGGGTCGGCCTTAGGCATGCGCGAATGGAGTGGCCGCACAGGGCGCCACGCTCCAGGGGGTGCCGTAGGGAATCAGCTGACATTTTGCCCACTGCCCGATCACCCCCCCCTTGTCACCACAGTCCCCTCCACTGCCTGATCACCCTCCCCGCCTGTCACCACAGCCCCCCCGCCACTGCCGGATCACTTTTACTGGTGCTTCCAGGACCTTTGATGATGTCACGATGATGGGTGGAGTCACAGATTACATGACCGTGATGTCATCAAAGGTCCTCTCCCGATCTACCCTCCCCTACCCACTGACCCCCTGCTCTGCCTACTGACCCCCCACTCTGCCCACTGAACCCTCACACGTCCCACTGACCCCCTCTCTGCCCACTGACCCTGACCAGCCCAGGGTATCTGGGCCCTCTGCTGCGGTAGGGATGTCACTGGTGGCCTGCCCAGACCGTGGCCCTGGTGGTAAACTAAAAAGGGGTAGTTGAAATGGGGCTATAAGTTTCTAAAGTTCACATGACGCCACCTGCGGTTTCTGGTGACTGGACACCAGCGCCGCTTCAGACCTTCGGGTCGATGGTACAGCAGCTTGGATGGTGCAGCTCCCTGCAGGTGAAGCTGAGTCCCCGGGGCAGGTCAGCACTTGTGGTGGTGGTGCTGAATATGATGTATAGGTAATGAGTGCATTGACTCGGATAATGGAGACACGGAGGCTGTATGACACTGTACGGGTGTTTATGACGCACCCCAGGGCTCGGGTACTCAACTCTCAGGCGGTTTCGGTCTGGGATGTCACGGGTGGCTGCCCGAGGCCGTGGCCCTGGTGGTCAATGAATAAAGGGGATAAAAATAAAGTATATACAAGTTCGTCGTGACGCCACCTGCAGTGTCTGGTGATGCTCACCAGCGCCGCTACAGTTCTCCGGTGGTCGTTGGTATTGCAGCAATGATGGTGTAGTCCCCAGCAGGAGGGACTGCACCGCCGGGGCAGCGATTCTGTGGGAGAAACAGTTCATGCAGGAAAGAATGCAGCAGAGGCGATAACTCACTTCACCGGGTACTTTACTGGAAAACTTTCAATCACCTTTACAGTCTTTCAGTGCAATGGATTCAAAAAACCCTTATTAAAAAATGTAAAAGGCCCTCCGAAACAACATATAATTCATATAGAAACAACCCAGGAGTCAGGCCAAAGTTGAAAAGTAAAGTGCACTTTATTAAAATAACAGCAAAATGCCGCAAATAAAAGTGATGCAACACAGCACACAGAAATAGGTGACCACATGAAACATGCAAGGTACAGTCAAAATAACGATACCTTACTGCCTATTCAATACCAGTACAATGCCCCAAAACTGGGTACATAACAAGCAAAGAAATCGCAAATGCATACAAAATAAATTGATTCATGGGTCAAAGTGTTACCTATCAGTGGCTGTGGCCCCCTTACGCGTTTCGCAAGGCTTCTTCCGAGGGGGGTGACCATGAGGGGGAAAAACCGGTCTATTTATACACATACATGGAGTTTAACAGCGTCCATCGTCACTTCCGGGGGCTAATCCGGAAGTGACGACCACCCGAGCCTACCTCAAATAGTGTCCCCTAATGCTGCGCAGTCTGCCAGTACATTGAACGCACTGAGGGAGACGCGGAATGTCACTTCCGCCCTCACCTGGCGTCACAACATAACAACACGTGATCTGGTCCGGAGCACGTGACCGGCTGCATCACAGAGTTACGCCCATATCTATCACAGTGCAGGCACAGAAAGGCATTACACATTGTAACGAATCTGCAGCAATGTGCAGCAAGATATCCTCTTAAGGCAGAGAGCAATCTGGGGACAATATTTCATAAACAAAGGTACATATTAGATATCTAATGAAGATAATTACAGAGATCCATAGAGAGACTATAATATTCTTGATCTTTAAATAAGACAGGTTGGTGACGTTGGATGTAGAGTCTGGTATAAAACAATGGGGCTATGTACATGGGAACATTGTCTCTCTATGGGAGTCAATTGTGTAAGTGCTCATTATCAGTCTATGCAAGCTATGCAGATCGCAAACCATACCAGTGGGGCAGGGTATCGCTCGTATGTTACCTGCTCTCCACAGTGCAAGTCACGCCGGGGGTGTCCTTTTCTCAAAAACGACTCAACATCCCGCCGGGTAAAGAAAATACCATCCATCACTCCCTCCAGGCCGGCTGCATGGCTCACTCCAACAACAACCACCACTCAACTCCCCTAGAGGTCACTATATACCCTCCCGGGGTCCCTCCCACCTACTGACTAGTGTGGGATGTGAGTTCTAGGGTTCCACCTACTGGCCATAGTTCCACTTGCAGTGGGGTGACTACACCGCTTTTATGGGTGTAATACTCCCTTTGTGGAACCTACATCGTGGGGCGACACATTTACTTGTCACTGAATAACACAGTTCAACACGGGTTAATGACGCGCACCCAGGGCTCGGGTACACAGCTCTCAGGCAGTTTCGGGTCTGGGATGTCACGGGTGGCTGCCCGAGGCCGTGGCCCTGAAAATGAAAAGAGGGGGTATTTACAGGTATTTTATACAAAATTGTCGTGACGCCACCTGCTGTGTCTGGTGAGGGATCACCAGCGCCACTACGGTCCTCCCGGAGGTCGATGGGATTGCGGCAGTGATGGTATAGTCCCCGTAGGCAGGACTGGGACTTCCGGGGAAGAGTGGTGAGGATGGACAGGATGCAGCAGAGCTGGGACGGTTTGGGAGTATAGGAATAGTCTATGGAGGGGCACAGTGAGAGAGGATAAAGGATGCAAGCACACAGCAGTAGTCTCTTTACCTTTTACTGATGACTTTTAGGTAAATCGTCCAGAGCACTGACGGGTAGCTGGGCTGCACAGTGGTCCCCCACAGCAAGAGGGTATAAGGCCTCCTCCTTGGTGTATTTGCTGAAGCACAGTCTGTTAAATCCTGACTTGCCTCCACTATCTTCTCCTGTCTGTATCTCTCTCTCTCTCTTCCTCCTGTGCGGTCTCCGGGACGACCTTTCTCTGGCACTGTAGTGCCCTGCTAGTCCTGGCTCCCTCTCTGTGACTCTCTCAGGAGACCGGGTAGCTGGAGCTTCCTCAGTGCCAAGGGGTTTTCTGTGGGACTTGGAGTTCTCCCACCGGTGCGGATCCCCAATATCCGGTTTCTCTTCTGGAACTAGCTCGCGACTAAGCCTTCTGTTCCCTGCTTCTGTACCTTGCTTCTGTTCCTTTCTCTCCCTGCCTTCAGTCCCACTTAGGCTGGTGGGACACTGAAGGGCTACTCTGGGTCTCTGGTCCGGGCCTACACGTAGCACAAGGCACCAGAACTCTCCTGCAGCTCTTCTAGTGTCTGCCACACTCTAAATAACTCCGCCCCCAGCAGCAGTATTTATAGGGGATCCTGCCTAAGTGCAGCAGGTTGAGCTCCCCCTACTGTGCCGGGATGGAAGGTGTTGTTTGTAGTACTACCTGCTGCGGAAACCCAGCTGTGCAGCAGAGAGATATGTGGTTACCTGCGTGGGCAGGGCGCCACATTAACAGTCAAACAGTTCTGGTTAGCTGGCCTAGGCAGTGGCCAATGAACAAGGTATCTCCATGTGGCTTTGTTAGATGTCCCTCCTTTACTCTCTTCCAGTCCTTCTTTGTGTGAAGCCTGGCTGGCTTGAAACCTGGCCTGGCCCTCCTGTACTTCTGTCACCTGTGTGTGGCCTGCCGCTATCTCTCTTCTGGCTCCCTTGTTGTTACCTGCACAGATGCCCCGGGAGACTGAAGTCTCCACGGTGAACCGGGATTCTCTGCTGGGCTTGGAGCTCTCCAGCAGACTTGGACTCCGGTGTCCGGGGTGCTGCTTGGGGTGAACCTTTGTCGGCTCCTCGGTCCCCAAACTGCTGCTCTTCCCTGGAAGACCCCTTTCCTCCTTCTCTGTCTCTCTCCGGACTTTCACTGCCTCTAACTTCCTCCCGCCATCACACTGCTTGCCATGAACTCCTCCCACTGGGACTGGGTCTCCTAGCAGAGGATTTAACCCCATAGTCCCCTGAGCTAAGGGTGTGTGACTCACCGTGGCCGGGACTCAGGTTTAGACAGGCAGTAGCTCCTTCCTCCTTGTCACGGGTGGACCGCGCCTGCTGGTAGTGGGGCCCGGTTGAGTGCAGATCAAAAGTTGAAGACGTCTTGTGGGAACAGATTAAGTGGTTAATTGTTTCGTGACGCCACCTATGAGTGTTTCGGTAAGTCTTACCGACGCTGCGGGGCCTCCGGGGGATGGATAGCAGCAAGATGGAACACTCCCCACAGGCTGAGCGGTGATCCCCGGAGGCTGGAGCTACTTAGGATGTTGTGCGGCAGCTGCGTTTACCTTGTGTGCGGACAGACATAGTCATAAGGAAGCACGGACACTGGTAGTCTCTATAACGGGTCTTTACTGTAACCAGCAGGCAATACATGGCATACAGTGGGTAGGTAGCAGACCCGGGTGGACTCAGCAGTGATAGGTGTCCCTCAGAGATCCGCGGTGTTCCTCCATTCTAACTAAGTTGCCGTTGTCGCCCGGGAATACCAGGTCGGGTACAGGGAGGCTGCTTGAATGCCCTATCCAAAGTGTACGTGATGGATGTTTTGGGGAGCCTTGGGTCCCTTGGTAGGTACACCGCTGGTGAGACGACGGGAAATTGGCGGGTGGTGGGGTGCTCCTGTAAAGCTGCTCCTCCATGCCTTCTGGTTCACATAGCAGAGTTGAACTACTGCCAGCTTCGGTACCAGCAAACCGGCTGTAAGTTGGGCACGGGAGTTTTTGGGAACCCGTATCTGTAATGCCCGTAGTTTGTAGGGAGATGGCAGGTAGAAGGTGGCCAGGGGGCTGCACCGACTGTGCAACCCCCTCTCCTAGGTTGCAGAGCTGGGAATCTGCAGAGGTCTTCTCGATTGCTGTTACTTGCAGACTCGCTCCTCCAGACTCACTAGTCTAAACTTAAACTTCCACTACACACTACCCTTGCACTCCGCCCACCAGGACCTTGATTGGCCCTCTATGCTAGGTGATGCATGCAGGGTTTGGATCTCTGAGTTAACCACATAACTGCTGGGTCAGAGAATATTGCGGCTGCTTTTATGGCTGCAATACCCTCCTGTGACGCACTCGTTGTGGGGCGCCACATGTGTGGATGCGAGGAATAAACCACATATTAATCCCCCCATTCACTGACCACAGGGATACCACACACGCTGGTCTGGGTGCAGTACCCCTTATTGGCGCTCCGACCAGTGGGGCGCCACAACCCCCTGCTCTGCCCATTGACCTTGCTCTTCCCACTGACCGCCCACTCTGCCTACTGACCCTGCTCTGCCCACTGACCCCCACACTGCCCACTGACCCCTGTTCTGCCCACTGACCCCCTGCTCTGCCCACTGACCCCCCCCACTCTGCCCACTGACTGTGCTCTGCCCACTGACCACCCCCGCTCCACCCACTGACTGCCCACTCTGCCCACTGACCCCTTATGCTGCCCACTGACCCTGCTCTGCCCAATGACCCCTGCTCTGCCCACTGACCCCCACTCTGCCCACTGACCTCTGCTCTGCCCACTGACCCTGCCCTGCCCTCTGACCCCAACTCTGTCCACTGACCCCCGCTCTGCCCACTGACCCCCGCTCTGCTCACTGACCCCCCAGTCTGCCCACTGACCCCTCACACTGCCCACTGACCCTGCTCTGCCCACTGGCCCCCCACTCTGCCCACTGACCCCCCAATCTGCCCACTGACCCCTCTACCCCTGCTCTGCCCACTGACCCTGCTCTGCCTACTGACCAGGGTCGGACTGGGACCAAAAAGCAGCCCTGGAAAACAAGCCCCACCAGCCCACACACTATATCAACAAACAGCCCCAATCCGTAAATTTTGCTTTTACGTTGTCGTGGCCCTCACCACATTCTTAAAGGAGTTATCTGAAGAGCCACATGTGAATGGTGCAGCAGAGGGAATAATCAACCACAAATCCATTTACATGGTGTTCTTCAAAGCTCCGTTTGTCAGGATTTTGGGGTCTCAGTGGTCAGCAACACAGACACACAGCCTCAGCCAGCCACACAGCCTCAGCCAGCCACACACAGCCTCAGCCTGCCACACACAGCCTCAGCCAGCCACACACAGCCTCAGCCAGCCACACAGCCTCAGCCAGCCACACACAACCTCAGCCAGCCACACAGCCTCAGCCAGCCACACAGCCTCAGCCAGCCACACAGCCTCAGCCAGCCACACACAGCCTCAGCCAGCCACACACAGACACACAGCCAGCCACACACAGACACACAGCCAGCTACCCACATATAGCCACACAGAGCTACAGCCACACACAGGTAGCCACATAGACAGCCACCAGCCACATATAGACACAGACAGACACACACACAGCCATAGCCAGCCACACAACCAGCCGACACAGCCAGCCACACACAGAGCTACAGCCAGCCACACAAACAGCCAGCCACACACACAGCCAGCCAAAGCCAGCCACACATACAGCTACAGCCACAGCCAGCCACACACACACACGCAGTCACCCACACACAGACCCACAGCTAGTCACACACAAACAGCCAGCCACATAGACAGCAACATAGGCAACCATAGCCAGCCACACACAGACCGCCACACACACCACACAGGCAAATATCAGCTCACAGCAGCACCACACAGCCACAGCCAGCCACACAGTCCAGCCACACACAGCCAAGCAGCCCAGCCACATACACACACAGCCGCAGCCACACACGCAGCACACAGCGCAGCCCCACAGAGACAGAGCCGCAGCCCACACAAGACAGAGCCGAAGCCCCACACAGAGACAGAGCCGCAGCCACACAGCGAGCCAGCGCAGCCCCATCACAGAGACAGGCCGCAGCCCCACACAGAGACAGAGCCGAAGCCCCACACAGAGACAGAGCCGCAGCTACACAGCCGCAGCCCACACAGCGCCCCACCCAAACAACACCCCAGCCCAGCACACACAGAGACACAGCCTCAGCGACACAGAGACACAGCCCAGCGACACACAGAGACCACAGCCACACAGCCCCAGCCAGCCAAAACCACACAGCCAAAACACACACAAAACACAGCCCCAGCCACACACACAGAGACACAGCCCCAGCCGCACACACAGAGACACAGCCCAGCCACTACACAGAGGCACAGCTTCAGCCCACACACAAAGCACAGCCCCAGCCACACACAGAGGAACAGCCCCAGCCACACACCAGAGGCACAGCCCCAGCAACACCAGAGCACAGCCCAGCAACCCCACACAGAGGACACAGCCCCAGCCACACACACAGAGACACAGCCCCAGCCACACACACAGAGACACAGCCCCAGCCACATACACAGAGGCACAGCCCAGCCACACACACAGAGGCACAGCCCCAGCCACACACACAGAGGGACAGCCCCAGCCACACACAAAGGCACAGCCCCAGCCACACACACAGAGGCACAGCCCCAGCCACACACACAGAGGCACAGCCCCAGCCACACACCAGAGGACACAGCCCCAGCACACACACACAGAGACACAGCCCAGCCCACAACAGAGGCACAGCCCCAGCCACACACACAGAGGCACAGCCCCAGCCACACACACAGAGGCACAGCCCACACACACACAAGCACACCCAGCCACACACACAGAGGCACAGCCCCAGCCACACACAAGAGGCACAGCCCCAGCCACACACACAGAGGCACAGCCCCAGCACACACACAGAGGCACAGCCCCAGCCACACACACAGAGGCACAGCCCCAGCCACACACACAGAGGCACAGCCCCAGCCACACACACAGAGGCACAGCCCCAGCACACAACACAGAGACACCCAGCCAAGTGCCTCAGCTGATGGTGAAAGTACCTTGCCTTGCTTTCCTCAGCTTTCGCTTGCTGTCTCGCACATGCCCCAGGTCCGCAGCCTGACAAGGCACACCACAAGGAAGAGTGAGGAGCAACGACTGTAGGCTTTCTTCAGGCCAGCTCCACTGGCTGCCTGCACCAGGGACACACCGGGTCACTGGCTGGCAGGTCCCGAGGCTGGGTCGGGTGGCCGGTGAGTTTCCATTTCCTTGGCGGGAGAGCAGAATGTGTGCTCTCTCCGCCCACAAAGAACGTGCTGTTGTGATTTCGGCACAGCACAGCACAGCCCGCTCCAATAGAAGTATGAGCCGTTGCCTGGGCCGCCCGCTGATTGGTGTGCAGAGTCTGTGCGACCGCACCAGCAAGTGAGTCTCTCTCAGACTTATAACGCTGCCGCAACTTGGCGGCCAGCGCCACTCCTCAGACCTCACTATGCAGGCGGGCGGTGGTGGCGGCGGCGACCGCAAAATCATTCAAAAGTAGCCAGGCCTGCGACAGGAGGAACGGGCGGCCCCCACCACCGGCCGGCACATCGGGAAAAGTCCCGCTCCTCCCGCCTGTCACTCCGGGCCTGCTACTGACTCTGTGGCACCCTGTAACAGGTCACCACAGACTTCCTTGGGACACTGAAGGATTCCTCACAGCGAGTAACCCACTCACACACAACACCTTCCACTCCAGGCCTGTAGAGGGAGCTCCACTGGTTGCCTTAAGCCAGTTTGCCCTATAAATACAGGTTCTGGAGGGAAATCAGCAGAGTGTGCAGTCACTATAGAACTGTGAAGAGCTTAGTGAGCTGAGCTGGTACTGGAGCCATGCCAGTAAACACCTGAGACAGTGGTAGATCTGCAGAGTAGGGGTCGAAGGCATAGGAGAGAAATGTGTTACAGAGGGGGCAGAGGCGTCATACCGACTCACCCCATCAGAGTTCCGGTCACTGGGTCCGAGTCTGGAGGGACAGAGAAGATAGGCCCCGCAGAGAATCCAGCACCACGAGGAGGCTTAGCTTCCCGGACACCCGCAGCACCAACAATTGGGAGTTAGGGACCGTGAGAGCAAAGCGGGATCCCAAGAGAGAGCCCTCAGTGCAGCAACCCGGGTGTGGAGAGAGAGACATAGAGAGAGAAGTAACGGTCCGGTTAGGTTCCAAGCCTGCCAGACTCCAAACAGAGAATCTGAAACAAGGAGGCCTACAAACCTACTCGCTGTGGAGATCCCTAAGTGTTTCCCTCAATTCCGGACGAGTGTACCCGTACAGAATATCAGTAAAGGTACCAAAAGACTTTTATGTGTGCGTGTCCCTGCATCCATCTGCATCACACTGACTGTGCTCCCATACTCCAACCTTTGCACAGAAATGACTGTGCTGCCCTATTCCACCATTACAACCTACAGCCCCGGGGACCCCGCTCGTCCTGTAGGGAGCGATTCCATCTTGCTGCCGCCCATCACCCCGGAGGCCCAAGCAGCGCCGGTGCCATCACCGGAACCTACAGGTGGCGTCACGACTTGACAATTTTATTATTTTCTTTTCTACCCATTTTTCATCTGCATTCCTCCAGGCCCACCGCCTCAGGCACCACTACCCGTGACTTCCCCAAGACCGCGCCTGAGAGGTCCAAGTACCCCCAGGGCCCACTGTCCCATGCTGTGCCCAATGACTTTGCTGTGCTATGCTGACCCCCGCTGTGCCCACTGACCCTTGATGTGCTCACTGACACTAGCTGTGCCCACTGACCCACTCTGTGCCCACTGAAACCTGCTGTGCACAGCTTACCCCTGCCATGATCTGCTCACCCCCGCCATGTCCTGATTACTCATGCCGTGGCCTGCTCACCCCCACTGCGCTCACAGACCTCTGCTGTGCCCTGCTGACTCCCGCTGTGCCCACCCACCCCTGCTCACCCCCATTGTGTTCACTGGTCTCCGCTGTGCCTTGCTCACCCCTGCTGTGCCCACTGACCCCCACTGTGCCCACTGACCCCTGCTCTCTCCCGCTCTGCCCCATCATCCCTGCAGCATGAGAGTGAGCACAGGGGGTGGAGGGCAGAAAGCAACCACTGCAGGGGGGGGGGGGCAGATCCATCACAGAGGGGGCACAGCGACAATGGGGGGAGGGCAGAGAGATGACATAGGGGGGAGTAGATATGCAGCAGATAACACAGGAACCACCATTCACAATAGGTGATATCACAGCTCACTTACTCCTCCTGTACAATGACTGATAAAATCTCTATATACAGTAGATAACACAGGATCCACCATTCACAATAGATGATGTCACAGCTCAGCATGCGGCTAGCGGTCACATGGGTTGTGACGCGGCTGCACTGCAGCCACATGACAAACCCATGTGACCGCTAGCCGCATGCTGATTGGCTGAACTGCAAGGTCCTTTTCCCCATCTTCTCCCGGTGGTCTCGGAGGTCCTGTAACAGCCAGAGGTCTTCGGTATCGGTCCCGGTACATAAGGTACAGGAGTACAGGAGGTGAGTATTAATGTTTATTGTTTTTAACCCCTTAGATTAACTTTTAGGGTACTTTTGTAGTGTATCTGTATAGCTACACTGCAAAAGTACAGGTTACTATTCGGACTCGCTGGACTCGCATCGAGTACCGAGTCTCGGACCCGGACTCGTTAGAGTCCAGTGATTCCGAGTATTTCAGGATTCGCCCATCCCTACTGATAACACCTCCATATACAGTATATAACACAGGATCTACCATTCACAATAGGTGATATCACAGCTCACCTCCTCCTCCTGTACAATGAGTGATAACACCTCTATATACAGTAGATAACACAGGATCCACCATTCACAATAGGTGATATCACAGCTCACCTCCTCCTCCTGTACAATGAGTGATAACACCTCTATATACAGTAGATAACACAGGATCCACCATTCACAATAGGTGATGTCACAGCTCACCTCCTCCTGTACAATGACTGATAACACCTCTATATACAGTAGATAACACAGGATCCACCACTCACAATAAATGATGTCACAGCTCACCTCCTCCTGTACAATGACTGATAACACCTCCATATACAGTATATAACACAGGATCCACCATTTACAATAGGTGATATCACAGTTCACCTCCTCCTCCTGTACAATGACTGATAACACCTCCATATACAGTATATAACACAGGATCTACCATTCACAATAGGTGATATCACAGCTCACCTCCTCCTCCTGTACAATGAGTGATAACACCTCTATATACAGTAGATAACACAGGATCCACCATTCACAATAGGTGATGTCACAGCTCACCTCCTCCTTGTACAATGACTGATAACACCTCTATATACAGTAGATAACACAGGATCCACCACTCACAATAGATGATGTCACAGCTCACCTCCTCCTGTACAATGACTGATAACACCTCTATATACAGTAGATTACACAGGGTCCACCACTCACAATAGATGATGTCACAGCTCACCTCCTCCTGTTCAATGACTGATAACACCTCTATATACAGCAGTAGATAACATAGGATCCACCATTCACAATAGGTGATACCACAGCTCACCTTCTCCTCCTGTACAATGACTGATAACACCTCTATATACAGTAGATAACACAGGATCCACCATTCACAATAGGTGGCATCACAGCTCACCTCCTCCTCCTGTACAATGAATGATAACACCTCTATATACAGTAGATAACACAGGTTCCACGATTCACAATAGGTGATATCACAGCTCTCCTCCTCCTCCTGTACAATGACTGATAACACCTATATATACAGTAGATAACACAGGATCCACCATTCACAATAGATGATGTCACAGCTCACCTCCTTCTCTTGTACAATGACTGATAATACCTCTATATACAGTAGATAACACAGGATCTTCGCATCATCAAGAACTTCAAGGAGAGAGCTTCCATTGTTGTCAAAAAGGCTCCAGGGCGCCCAAGAAAGACCAGCAAGCACCAGGACCATATCTTAAAACTGTTTCAGCTGCGGGATCGGACTACCAGCAGTGCTTAGCTTGCTCAGGAATGGCAGCAGGCTGGTGTGAGTGCTTCTGCACGCACTGTGTGGCGGTGACTCTTTGAGCAAGGCCTGGTTTCAAGGAGGGCAGCAAAGAAGCCACTTCTCTCCAGAAAAAACATCAGGGATCGACTGATATTCTGCAAAAGGTACAGGGAGTGGACTGCTGAGGACTGGGGTAAAGTCATTTTCTCTGATGAATCCCCTTTTCGATTGTTTGGGACATCTGGAAAACAGCTTATTCGGAGAAGAAGAGGTGAGAGCTACCACCAGTATTGTCTCATGCCAACTGTTAAGCAGTGCGGTGTGGAGCGTTCCGAACACGCCCCCTCCCGGTCACATGGACGCGGTCCGGAGAAGCGTCTTGGTGACGCGGTTTCCGGCGTCTGCGTTCCAAAGACCGGAAGTGGGGCGTGTCACGTGATCGGGAGCGATCACGCGGCACTGACGCCGAAAATGGAGGAGGAGACACACAGGTATTTTTATTTCTCTTATCAAGCCTACACACTATATAAACCCCCGAATCTGCCCCTCACTTAGTACACTACCCTCTGAAGAAGTCTTTGAGACGAAACGCGTCGGGGTTAGGTGTGGACCGAAGTTGACCACTAAACAACCACCACTGAGGTATGGAGATGTGGTCCTGAAATCATTTTATTTGCATGGTGTCTGGAATAATTTACCCCCTTGATGCTTAATCTGACCTTGTGATATAGGCCCCCTACAGTGAGCACCTTTGCGTGCCCTGGTACAGTGTGACCGTATGGTGATGTATTGGTATTATACCCAGCACCGCCTATGGGATCACATGTACTTACACTAGTCATGGTATATGGTGTGTACTGCATGTATAAGGTTATTTGAGATATATAGCACGAATTGAACTGTGGTTCAAGGGGTTTACTGAACATCTACACCTTGTGTTTTGAGTGCTTTTGGAGATCCTTCCCTTTGTATACAAGCGATAGGAGGTGAGAGTGGATTTTCATGTTTATTACTGTACATGGTCTTCTGACATAAGCCTAATTATTTTGTAGGGATATGTGCAGTTGTTCATTTGATGATTACTGAACCCATTGTCTTTATAGACCTCGCTGAATGTACTTGATATATATATAAAAGGTTTTTTGGACTCATCCAAATGCATTATACTTAATCATTTCATTAGGTACTCCTTTCACATATACCCCCTATATGGTCCTTTGGTCCTCCCTAAGAATGTACCACCGGATATGGCAATAACTCTGATTATCCATAGCTGTCCAGTGGCTCTGTTTGTTGATATGTATATGGTCCTATTTTCACCTTGTTATTGTTATTATTTTGAAGGATTTTTTAATTTTATGTATTGAAAATCCTAAATAAAGTTTACATAATTTTTATGAACTCATCCCAGTGTCCTATGGACTTTTTGATTACCTAACTAATGTGGGTTGGTTATTTGGTGAGATATTGATTGTTTAATTCTGATTCTCTGTTTAAATACAGAATTCTCCAGATATTTGGTGGAAGGACCATGGATATGAGAAATAGAGAGCTCAGCTGGAAAACTAAGGCATTTAATATTTTTAAAAGAGGTGCATCCGGTAGTCAACCTGAGGTTGCTGGTGTTAACAAAGAGCTGATGTATAAATACAAGAACGCACTATATCGTAAGACCAAACTGTGGTGGACCAAAACTTCCTTGGACAATTATCTGTCTCATAGGATAGTTCCAAGAGGATTGAGAGTCCAGTTATATCCGACCTTTAATTTGGACAATGATGATCTCACGAAAAAATGGATGGAGGCAGCATCTACATGCTCCTTTTCATTCATTTCGAATGAATATAACAATAAAAACTTGACTGGTCTGGATGCTGAAATAGACGAGATGTCGAAGACTTTACAGGGAGGACTCTCTAAAGAATCTCTTGAAATTTATATGCGAGAGATTGATAAGGAAATGGAAAAGTGGGAACAAGAGATCAGCACAAACAAAATGAAGAAATTTAAGAGAGATGTTAGCGACTATGAGAACAATAAAATCTTCAGATGGCAATTTAAGAAAAATCCGGCCAATCCTAATAATCCACCACAACCACGTAAGGAATCTGTGGGCTCAGTATCATCAAATGCTGAGAGTGTGACCACACAAGATGAAAGGGTAGAAGAAGAGGGGGAACGACCCTCAGGAAAAAATAAAAACAGACCATCTCCAGAGAAAGAAAGCAAAAAAAAGAAAACAAAGGATATGAATAAGGTAATAAACCTATCAAGTCGAGTTCTTACTTCAACTCAGTTGAAGGTCCTAAATATGGGTTTAACCTTTTCTCCCTCTCATTCTTTAGACCCCTTTGTGATTATCAAAGATGTCCACCTCTTTGCTAGAAAAGTCATCTTAAAAAGACTCCATTTTAAAACTGTGAATGGCTTAAGTACAGAAGATGAGAGAAATACTCTACGTGATCTGGAGTCATTATCTGAGGAAAATACTAATTCCCCAAAAACTGGTAAGTTTCCAAAACATTTGTTTCCGAAATCTAAGAATTTCCCATCCTTGAGCACGTGTTCGAATGTAGACACATTCACAAGGATGGTAACGGCAGATGTGGAAAAACTTGCCCAAAATAGAACGTGGGAACATAACCTAAATAGGGAAGAAAGATTGGCCCTAGATCAATTGAAGGAATGGGATGATGTGCTGGTTAAGCCAGCCGATAAAGGGGGGAACCTGGTAATTTGGCCTAAAACCATGTACATTAAACAAGCACACAAGCTATTAAACAATCCGGAGTGCTACAAAAAATTGCCAGGTAACCCCCTTCAGCAGGATAAAGATATTTTGATGACAATTCTAATTAGAGCCTTTGAGGAAGGTACTGTTCCACAAGAGGTGGTGAAAAATATAAAAGAATCCTGTGGACTCCCCGGGGAGACCCATAGTCTCCGGCAATGAGAGCCTCTGTGAAAACATCTGTAGGCTGATTGATAGTTACCTTAAACCTCTCACTATATCCTTACCTTCGTATATTAGGGATACAACAGAGGCACTCCAGAGACTGGAGGGACTACAATTAGGCATCAATGCTACCATGGTGACGGTGGACGTAGAGTCCCTATATACTTCGATTAGGCACGAGGATGGCATTAAGGCCACCAAATATTTTTTGGAGATGAGCAATATAGACCCTGCAATGTCAACACTAATAGTCACCTTATTGGAATTCATACTCACCCACAATTGTTTAACTTCGATGGTCAAATCTACCGCCAACAACAGGGGACCGCTATGGGGGCCTCCTGTGCCCCCTCGTACGCTAATTTGTTCTTGGGAGCATGGGAGAGGGAAATATTTATCAACAACCCCATAGCGGCTTCTGAGAGGATTCAGGGTTGGATGCGATTCATCGATGATGTCTTTTTTGTGTGGGAAGGAAGTGATGAAGAACTTAAAGATCTTATTGACACACTGAATTGCAATGATCTAAATATCAAACTTACATATAAAAGTGGCAGGAGGATGGAATTCCTCGATATCTTGATTGACACCCAGTGCGATGGAAGTGTGACTACTGATATTTTTTGGAAGGCGACTTCCACAAATTCCCTTTTATATGCTAAGTCATCACACTTACCATCTACAATAAAAGGGATACCAGTTGGTCAATATATGAGGGCCAGACGTATCTGTTCCAATGATAACATCTTTGAGGCACAGGCATTGGATCTGAAGAACAGATTTGAAGAGAGGGGATACAGTAGGAGATGTATAAAACAAGGTTACTCAAGAGCAAAAGAGTTTAAGAGAGCTGAACTCCTGTGTGGTGGAAAAAAGGATAAAAAGGAGGATCAATCTGGGTTCCCCAGATTGATTACCACCTATCATAAACAATGGAAGAGCTTCACTGAAATCATCAAGAAGCATTGGAGTATCTTGTTGAATGACTCCGTTTTAAAACACTGTGTCTCGCCAAAACCTTTGATAACTGCGAGAAGATCTCCCAACCTCAAAGATACATTGGTTCGCAGCCACTTTGTAAGAAATGATAGAAATGAGGGCAATTGGTTGGATGTCAAAGGATTCTTTCCATGTAGGGGCTGTAAGGCATGTGCCAACATGCTTAAAAGTAAAACGTTTCACAATTTTGACAATTCCAGGGTCTATGATATAAGGCATCATATTAGCTGTTCGACAAAAGGAGTAATTTATATGGCTAAATGCCCTTGTGAAAAAATTTACATAGGCATGACCACTCGTGAATTGCGTATTCGTGCGAGGGAACACGTCCTAGACATAGAAAAAGGAGCTGGTGCCGAAAATCCTTCCAGTCTGAAAACGATACCTAAACATTTTTTCTACAGGCATCAGAGTAACTCTAGTTTGTTGAAAATTATAGGCATTGACAAGATCTCCTTGGGTCAGAGAGGTGGGAACCTGAGTAGAACTCTTGGACAGGTCGAGAGCAAATGGATCTACAGACTCAATACTGTGGCTCCTTTTGGTCTAAATGAACATTTTGGCTTTAGTGCGTTCTTGTAGTTTGTGGAAACAGCTATTCTTTTTAGGGCCACACCAGCAATGAGGGTGTAGTTGGTTGGTTTTAAGATGTTTCTATTAATGATTTTAATTATGTTGTTTATTATGTTTCAGAAATCTATATTGAATTATCATTATATGAATATTCGTATAGTTGATTGGTCGAACAGAAAGAGACGGAAAAGAAAATTGGACCTCTTCAAGGAAATATATTCTTTCAAGCACTTTTATATGTATTTTGCATTTATTATCCAGTTTATGTTGTATGTATTTACTAGAGATATACAGTATCTGTAAAAAGGCACTTTTCTATCACTATCTTAGTACCACTATATCATGTTTACATAGGTATCAGGTATTTGCACTAATATATGCACTTTAGTAATGATGAGTGGTACCTTTGATCATTTTTTGGTCCTTGTATGGATTGTGGGTTACTTGTATATTGTTACTCTGCTCTAATACTACGTAACTCTATTTTGCACTATTTTTTATAAATGTAATGTTGCTTAGCAACTACTTTACACATATGGCGGCCCTCTGTGTCTCTCTCCCGCCTCCTAGTGCGTCATTGCGGTGTGGAGCGTTCTGAACACGCCCCCTCCCGGTCACATGGACGCTGTCCGGAGAAGCGTCTTGGTGACGCGGTTTCCGGCGTCTACGTTCCAAAGACCGGAAGTGGGGCGTGTCACGTGATCGGGAGCGATCATGCGGCACTGATGCCGAAAATGGAGGAGGAGGAGACACACAGGTATTTTTACTCTCTTATCAAGCCTACACACTATATAAACCCCCGAATCTGCCCCTCACTTAGTACACTACCCTCTGAAGAAGTCTTTGAGACGAAACGCGTCGGGGTTAGGTGTGACCACTAAACAACCACCACTGAGGTATGGAGATGTGGTCCTGATGTGGTCCTGAAATGATTTTATTTGCATGGTGTCTGGAATAATTTACCCCCTTGATGCTTAATCTGACCTTGTGATATAGGCCCCCTACAGTGAGCACCTTTGCGTGGCCTGGTACAGTGTGACCGTATGGTGATGTATTGGTATTATACCCAGCACCGCCTATGGGATCACATGTACTTGCACTAGTCATGGTATATGGTGTGTACTGCATGTATAAGGTTATTTGAGATATATAGCACGAATTGAACTGTGGTTCAAGGGGTTTACTGAACATCTACACCTTGTGTTTTGAGTGCTTTTGGAGATCCTTCCCTTTGTATACAAGCGATAGGAGGTGAGAGTGGATTTTCATGTTTATTACTGTACATGGTCTTTTGACATAAGCCTAATTATTTTGTAGGGATATGTGCAGTTGTTCATTTGATGATTACTGAACCCATTGTCTTTATAGACCTCACTGAATGTACTTGATATATATATATAAAAGGTTTTTTGGACTCATCCAAATGCATTATACTTAATCATTTCATTAGGTACTCCTTTCACATATACCCCCTATATGGTCCTTTGGTCCTCCCTAAGAATGTACCACCGGATATGGCAATAACTCTGATTATCCATAGCTGTCCAGTGGCTCTGTTTGTTGATATGTATATGGTCCTATTTTCACCTTGTTATTGTTATTATTTTGAAGGATTTTTTAATTTTATGTATTGAAAATCCTAAATAAAGTTTACATAATTTTTATGAACTCATCCCAGTGTCCTATGGACTTTTTGATTACCTAACTAATGTGGGTTGGTTATTTGGTGAGATATTGATTGTTTAATTTCAACTGTTAAGCATCCTGAAACCATTCATGTGTGGGGTTGCTTCTCAGCCAAGGGAATCGGCTCACTCAGTCTTTCCTAAAAACACAGCCATGAATAAAGAATGGTACCAGAATGTCCTCCAAGAGCAACTTCTCCCAACCGTCCAAGAGCAGTTTGGCGCCCAACAATGCCTTTTCCACCATGATGGAGCACCTTGCCATAAAGCAAAGGTGATCACTAAATGGCTCAGGGAACAAAACATAGAGATTTTAGGTCCATGGCCTGGAAACTCCCCAGATCTTAATCCCATTGAGAACTTGTGGTCAATCATCAAGAGACAGGTGGACAAACAAAAACCAACAAATTCTGCCAAAATGCAAGCATTGATTTTGCAAGAATGGAAGAATGGACTGCTATCAGTCAGGATTTGGTCCAGAAGTTGATTGAGAGCATGCCAGGGAGAATTGCAGAGGTCCTGAAGAAGAAGGGTCAACACTGCAAATATTGACTTGCTGCATTAACTCATTCTGACGGTGGTTGGCCCGCCCCGCTAGCCCGCATTGTAGCACAGTGAGCTTCCCACTGTGACTTGTACTTCATATTCATGGAACGGTTCATGCATGAAGTACTCAAACTATTGAGTTTTTGGCCTCTACTCCGAGATTGGTGACAAATCTTACAAATCACATGAGTTGGGTGACCTTGGCGATGTAAAAAAAGGCCCAGGCTAGGCAAGGCTTAGAGCCCATCCAACCTGAAGAAGAGCCACCACACTTCTGCTCAGAGGCAGAGTTGTGACTGCGGATGCTGTTGTTGACGTGCTTCCAGTACTCCATAATTATGAAGACTGCATAGAAGTATATTGTAAAACAATAAGGGGTCAGCAAAGCTTCACTATGGCTAAGTTGATACATTGAGTATATGGTGCGGATTTTACTGTTTCCACATGCAAAATGCTTGCAGATCTCTGCTTTTATTCATGCATTAATATGAGCGTCTTTTGTTGTGCAGCCCCCTGGTCAGCGGTTTAACCTGCAGAATTGGTTTTCCCATTGAAATGAAGGAGTAAATCTAACCAGAAAGGCGCTTTTCTATAATAGAAATTGACATGCTGCGGATTTAAAAATAATAAGCGCAACAAAAGCCAATGTCTGCATACTTGCTGAATGAATGGCCGGAAGGTAGCGGGTATTAATGTCTTAGGTAATAGGTGTAGTTTGGCTCAGTGGGAGTAGCTCGGCATTTTACCGAAGGATTTAATGTTAATTTTTAAATCTATGCGGTCATGGAGCTGATGACAATAAAATCAGGGGTCTAGGGTAAGACCCCCTGGCGGGTACAGGTGGGATCGATTATAGTGCCCCACAAACTAAGCCATTCACGCCCACTGGTACGCTTCACCACCCACCTTTGTCTGGGGGTCTTACATACAGACCCCTGCTTCTATTATAATCAGCTCCATGACCGTGCGACTTAAAAATTAACACTTATTCCTTTCGCAAAAGGAAACACTGACCAATGCCCACCACTACCAAACCATGCCAACCAGTCCACCCGCTAACTTCCGGCCGTCTAAAATACAAGTATGCCAACAATGTCTGCACAAACAAAACGCAAGTGTATGGATGAGATTAAGCGAAAACATATACATTTTGCTACGTTCGAAAAAATCTGCACTAAATACAATCTGCGAACCAAGCCTACAAGGTGTGCATGGGAATTGCTCTGCTGATGTCTGTCACATACCAGTCTTTCTAGTCTTACACTTGTCTTCACTACCGATTTATGGGCCTCCCAAAGTGGCTGTGTGGCGATATCTTGTGTTTTATTTAGTTTAAAGTAGTGCAGAAGAGTTTTAATAATCCTATTCTGAAGGTCCGAGTCAGCTAATACTTATTCGTTAAGACACCATGACCTGCATGAATGGTATGACTTAGCCAATGAAATCTCTGACAGAACCATGGAGTGTTGAAGTAGGCCTGGCTACCCTGTATTGTTGGTGCCGTGGGGAAAAGGTCCAATAATCAAAAACAGAAACCCCGGCACACAAAAGTATAAGTGAAAAAAGTTCAAGTACACATCAAACGGTGTTGGTGCATTAACTGTAGTTTATTCTCTCGCAGCTGAGCACAACGTTAAAGCATACAGTGTTATTTGACGTTTCGGCTCACATAGCCTTCCTCAGACACTGATATACTAGATTCAAATGAACAAATGACAAAGAAAAAAATGTCAAACATTATATACATACATATGACAATGTTACATGTTATGCAAGAGAAAACAGTTGCATCCAAAAGCAACAAGGATTTCAATAAAGTGTGAAAACATAAATGCATGATAAAGCCGAATTTTTCGTACCAAAATGCGTGTGTGCTTATACATGGAACTGCAACATGAGTGAGGGAATCAATGTGAGAAATCTGTGTATAAAAACAGACAATTATTAATCCATAATTGTATATACATGTCAAAGCGTATCATGTCTCAAAAGGACCAATCTTGTGGAGAGTAACTAAAATACGACTAACGTATATAAGTATTTGTATATTAAATGGAGAAAAATCATAAACAAAGGGCTAGAAGGAAAATCAAATCAGGAACCAAGCTTACCCACGGGGCACTTGGTAGGGACAAAACCTATGGTCGCGAGTAGCAGTTGCCAGAGGAACCCAACGGAATACTATGATAATTGTGTAGATCAGCAACGGGCTCTGTTGACAATTATGGTCATAGAAGAACATAGTGAACAAATCTATACCAGACAATATAGGGAACACCTGACCTTATGGGGGCTCATAAAGAGACAAAGAAAAAAAGAGGAAAAACCTGAAGTTGATATATTACCTGAAACATACGTTCGTTTGTAATAGTATCATTGAATTCTATGTACCCCTAGGGGGTCTGGAAGATGGTCTAGAGTAAATGAGTAAATAAATACCACACAATACGGTTACACATGATCAAGTATGAGTATTACCATTTATAGTTAATGTAAAAAATGGCATCAGTGACAGACCTTGTTAAATAGGCAGCTTCACCAGGGTATCTAATTAATATGCCCAAAAACCAGAACCACCCAAGGCAAGGCACAGAAAAAACAGAAAAAACAGAAAAACACCTGTTATGAGAATGCTGTTAAGCAAAATATATCACCATCAAACTATATCACCATCTAACATGTACATGTAGCGTAGGGACTACCCTAATACGCAGCAAACACAGGTAACTGGCTTCTATCCGTGCCCCAAAAGTGGTGTGATAAATAAGGAGAACTAATGGCCTAAAGACAAAACATAGATGGTAAGTGACCGCTGGATCAAGGTAAAATGCCCAGCCAGAATCAAGTACCTGAGGTATAGCAGCTGTGCAGCGTGCTGGGGAGGTGGGGGCGTGATGTTTACAGTCCCGTGCTTAAATAGCCTGTGGCGGGTGTTGTGCATTACCGAAGCGTGCACAAACCGCTTCCTGCTTCCTGCCACCGGAACGCAGGAAGCGATCTGAGGTGGAACGCAAGCGGCCCCTATTGCGCATGCGTGGGGCGTGACGAAGATCATGACGAATCTGGTGACTGTGAGTCTCGCCTCCCTCTCAGCTCCATCAGTATCTCTGCCAGAAAAAGAGAACAAGCGATTAGTATGAGGACAGAGGGACATGGGGGCACAGAGAGAACGCCATAATGTATAAGACAAACAAGGCAGTATTGAAAATGAAGGTGATTGATAACATTGCACAGGTACTGGTCAGTTAATGCTGAATAAGCTACCAATGTTAATATCCCATTATCTACGGAAAAGGAGCAAAAAATGGAGCACTATAAACAACATAGTGTTAGAGATATGTTCTTATATCATAGCTCACCTGACCGCCCCGTGCAGTGTCCATCTCACCTTAAATCAAGCTAATAAGAACACAATACCATAATAAATGCTAATGATACAATAGTAAATATTAACAATAAGAAGACATGGTGATGGGATAAGGATGACGACCAAGTCACATGAGAAAGAGCCAGAACGATCGGCCAATGGTTCCCTCTTACCGTCATAGATCTTTAGTGAAAGGTAAGACAAAAAAGAATTATCTAACAGTATGTCAGTACTATATGGGATCACTCTCAAATTTTAGCTAGAAGGTAATGCATCATATTCTCTGTTGAGCCCTAATGGAGCCAACGTCTGTAGCTGATGAATCCAATAGGATTCCCGTTCCTTTAATCTCTGTATCCTGTTGCCACCACGTCTACCCACACTAACCTGTTCAATGATTTGATATTTTAGCTGGGCCACGGTGTGTCTGTGTTCATTAAAATGGTGTGGTATGGGCAGAATGTTCTGTTTACACCTAATTGTGGACTTGTGCTTCCCTATGCGGTCTCGGGCATGCTGGGTGGTCTCCCCAACGTACCGAGACCGCACGGGCATTTAATGAGATATACCACATAAGTGGTATCGCACGTGAAGAATCCATTAATCGGGTATGCCTTCCCTATTCTTGGGTGAGTGAAGTATTGGCCTTTTGTAATGTTCAAGCAATGAACACAACCTAGGCACGGAAATGTACCATGCCGAGGAGTAGAGAGGAAACGTTGTACAAAGGGTGGCCTTTGTGGGCCTATGTCAGCCCTCACCAATCCATCCCTTAAATTATTAGGGCGTTTATGACACACTAATGGTGGATGTTTAAACTCAGGAATGGTTGGATAAGCTGCCCCTAATAGGGGCCAATGTTTGCGAAGTATCCCATGTAGAAACTTGTTAAAAGGATGGTAAGTATTCACAAATGCCACCCTGGGGTCTGAGATCTGAACTCTCTGGGCTGCATTGATTGAGGGAGAGCATACCGCGGTGGATAACCTCTAGTAACGAATTTCCGTGTCATCTCATCCTGTCTCTCCTTGAGTTTAATTGGATCAGACACAATCCGCTTCACCCTGATATGTTGTGACTTGGGTAAGGACTGCTTCATATGTGGGGGGTGGCAACTCGTGAAGTGCAGCAGGCTGTTCCTATCGGTAGGTTTAGTGTATAGGTCAGTGCTGAACCTGCCCACCGAATCGATCAAAACCAACGTGTCCAAAAAATTGATATATGTTTGATGATGGTGTAATGTAAAATTAAGGCCATTAACAGACGTGTTGAGGTGATTGAAAAATTCCATAAGGCTATCTATACCACCATTCCATAATAGAAACACGTCGTCGATGTAGCGTCGCCATAGTACCGCATGTGCTTTGAACAGGGTTTGTTGATATACATACTCCTCCTCAAATTTGGACATGTAAATGTTTGCATACGGTGGCGCTACATTACTGCCCATTGCAGTGCCTTTACACTGGACATAATATTGGTCTTGAAAGAGAAAAAAGTTTTTCGTGAGAACGAGATTTAAAAGGTCAGTACAGAAATCCTTTTGGACGATAGAAAAGTTAGTGCGTTTGTTCAGAAACCAAGACACCGCATCAAGGCCATCGATATGTCTGATGCTCGTATAAAGGCTTGTGACATCCATGGTAACAAGCAAACAGCCAGGAGGTACTGGCTGAATGTCCTGCAATATAGACAAAAAATGTCCAATATCCTTGATGTAAAAGGGGTCAATGGTACAAGGGGGATAAAATCTTTTCAATGGTTCTAGTTATGGGGGAAAGAATGGAGTCTGTGGAAGCCACTATAGGTCTTCCTGGTGGCCTATACATGTTTTTGTGGATTTTTGGAAGTGTATAAAAAACAGGTGTTATGGGATGATGATTAACAAGAAAGTCAGCAAGCTTGGCATCAATAACTTGTAAGTGCAGATAGTGATCTACCTTCTCCATAATCAAGTTTTTTATGGAGAGAGTAGGATCTCTGTCTATTGGAAGATATGTCGATCGGTCAGATAATTGGGACTGAATCTCTCCTACATAATACGCTTTATCTAGTACCACCAAGGCCTCGCCCTTATCGGCCGGTTTAATGATCAAATACACCATAACCTGCATGAATGGTATGACTTAGCCAATGAAATCTCCGACAGAACCATGGAGTGGACCAAGTATACGTTGAGTATAATGACCACTTTCTTGACATTAGGAAAGATTGTTTTTGAGACCAAAAATGTAGTCTAGTCGGTGATAAGATGTGTGCAGATGGGAATAAAAAGTATAGCCGCGGTCGGTCGGATTCAAGTATCTCCAAGAATCTATGAGATGGAGCGACCTCAAGGAAGTCCGGATCCTGACCAGGTCCTTGGGAGAGGTAACACTTTTTTGTTGAGAAGTGTCTAGCAAAGGCTCGAAAGCCATGTTAAGGTCTCCACCAACTATGAGGATACCCTCTCTAAAGTTGTCAATTTTTTTAAAGGTTGAGATTAGCCATTTCAATAATTTCTTATTGGGTGCATATAAACTGCATAGGGTCACTAATGTGCCATCTAATAGACCCTTAACAAAGACATAGCGCCTCTGCGGGTCAGACAGCATCTCTCGCTAGGCGGAAGGATGCTCCCCTCGCTATTGCCACCGAGCTGCCTCTCAAACCAGTTTGTGTCATGGCAGCATGAAACCAAGTGTCGTAATTCGTGCTCTCAAAATTGGGCAACTTATTCGCTTTAAAATGGGTTTCTTGTATGAAAAGTACAGTCGTTTTTGTCTCTTAAGCATGTGGAGAGTGTGTCGCCGGGACTGTGGCGAGTTTAGGCCAATTAGCGTTAAGTGATGCAAATGTCAGTAGAGTACCTTATCGATGTCAGCCATTACTTCTTCGTAAGGAACAAACCAACGTCCTGCGGTGAAGGATGCGTTTCATGCCTATGGAACTTGGGGTTGATAGTGTTAAGGTATAGGGAAGACATGAGAGGAGGGAGTAAGAGATAGTGGGAGAGAAACAGGAAAAGGTTAGGATGCACATAAAAAAGAATAGATCACAATTCACAGGAACCACAATAAATTGCATATAGTAACATCATACTCTAACGCCAGCTGGGGAGTAGAGAAAAAAAATTCGGACCATAGACTTTAGACCAATCAGGTAAAGGCTGCATGGAAAATAAACCGGAAGAGCCATGTAGGAGAAGATGAGGGTAAGGTAGGGTATATAAGGAGGGGGGGGAGAAGAAGGGGTAACGGGAGGGAGTGGGGAGTAGAGGGGAATTGGGTTAGGCATTCTTCTCATTACGTCATTATTTCTGCAACCTGTACAGTTGGTCTGTGCCCATTAACACGAAGCGCTCCAGTTTAAAGACAGGTAAAATGGAACAATACTAAAGCAGTTAGCAAGAGTGTGGCATGCACTACACTTAAAGGTTCCAACCGTATAACAAAAGAAAGGGACTAGAACAAATAAAGACGAGGTAACCAGGCTCTACACGAAGAGCCTAGGAAGAAAAGTGTAGAAAAAAAAGGAAAAAAAAGAGAGGTTCATGTGGCGTCGTCCGAATCCTTTGGTGGGGGTGTTCTCATCGACTTCCGCTTTGTGCATTGAGACTTAGGGGTCACAGCAATATGCCACAAGGGTGAACTTAGCAAAGGATGAAGCATTGATGCAGAGTGGAAGGATTCCAGGTCGGGGTATACTTCCAGGACAATATCTAGTGTGGAGCAGGCTGACTTGATATCCTCTGATGTTCTGGTTTGAATTCTTTTATCCCCAGCGGTGATGTGGATACCAAAGGGAAAAAATCATCGAAATCTGAAACCTTTCTTAAGGATAGAATCGGTAAAAGGTTTTAGGAGTCTTCGCTTCCTCAAGGTGACAGCTGATAAGTCCTGAAATAGTTTAATTTGTGAGTCCCCGTGTGATATATCTTGCGTCTCACGAGCTTTGATCCTCCCAAGCTTTGATCCTCAGATCCTTGAACCGATAGTCCAGAAAGCGACATATCACGTTGTGTGGTTGTTCTCCCTGAGCAAGTTTAGGGCAGAGAGATCTATGGACACTGACTAACTCTATTTCCTGGGCATTGTCGGCAAGTAACAGGCTTTTGAAGATTTCTCGTACCGCTTTACTCAGAGCGTCGAATGCCACTGTCTTCGAGAGTCCTTTGATACGAATATTGTTACGATGCTCCTGGTTCTCGTGGTCTTCTAATGTGGCGTGGATAGCATGTAGTTGATGTTCATGTGTTGTTAGGCAGTCAAGAACAGCATTAGATTGTTGAGATATAGTGGATTGAGTATGCTCAAGTGCTTCAAGCATGTGGCCCTGCTGGGCAAGATCATGTTTAATTTCGACGAGTTCCTTCTCAATTGGCTTCAATGCTTTAGCCAATATGCGTTTGATGAAGGATCGCGTGACTGTTGTGTCTCTCCCTGAGCTGCCCACATCCGAGTCGCTTTCTTGGTCAGAGTCTGAGACCTCAGCAATAATTAAGTCTGAGTGTCTAGAGAGTGACATGGGGGTTTGTTCATTTAAAAATTTGTCCACATCCGACTGCGTGATAAATTTAGAAAGCTTTGATGATCCTTTTTGGGTTTTACTCCAGTTTTCCCCATGGTTACTGGTATATCAGATGACATATCAGAGTCGGGCCCTCAGGGGTACCGGTGAAGTCAGAGTCACTGATGAGATTTGTGGGATGTACATATAGAGCTCTGGTGGTGCTTCAGCTGGCAGGCACAGGTGCACAAGACGTAATGTATGTCTCCCACAGTGTCAGACAATGCAGAGGCTGCAGGAAAAAAAAAACTGCTAAGGCTACCTTCACACTAGCGTTTGTGCCTGAATGCGGAGGGCATGCAGACGCAAACGCAGTGCAAACTCTGCCACACTGATGTGAACGCAGCAGAGATTCTCTGCATGCGTTCACATCAGTATGGTGCCCGGCCAGCCAATCAATGATCTCTGCGGCGGCCGGGAGGTGGAGATCTCCTCCTACCGGACGCTGCTGATCTACCAATGGTGTCGGCACGGGAGATTTGAAGAAACAGCTGATATGACAGCTGTTTAAATTTCCCGCGCTGACACCGAAGATGTGATGTTGACGCGGGAGATCATCATCAAATCTCCTGCGCCGACACTGCCGGGAGATTAGCGGCGCCCGTCCCTGGGATATCAGCGGCTGCTCCAGCTGATCTCCTGGTGGCCGTCGCTGATGTCCTGGGAGATCAGCGACGGTCACCGGGAGAGATTTCAATGAGATCCGCAGCAATCTCCTGCACTGACATGTGGAGGACACTGTGGATCCATTGACTTCCATACATTATTTGTGCACTTGCGGGCGCTTGCTGATAAAACAAGCTCCTGCGACCGCACAAAAAATTCAACAGGCTGCGTTCGGAGGGTGCACAAATTATGCACATCCAAATGCAAACGCAACCGAATGCACCCAAATACAGGTACCTGCGTTCCCATGTTAAACATAGGAACTCAGTGCGCAAGCATTTGGCTGCATTCGGTACGCTGTCTTTTCATACGCAAAATATGAAACCGGCCTAAGAGGGATCTCTGTTAAGGTACCTTTACACGCGGCAACTTTTCTAGGAATTTCACTGGCAACTTACTGGTTGCAGTGAAATCATGGAGACATTGTTCTATCTTGTTGTTGTGTACAAATGGAACAATGTCTCCATGATTTCACTGCAACCAGTAAGTTGCCAGTGAAATTCCTAGAAAAGTTGACACGTGTAAAGGTACCCTTACTGGGATAGAGAAGGATATAGGAGTCCCTATTCTCCCAGTCCTGTACAGCCCAGCACAATTGTCTGTGTTGACTGAATAAATCAAGTCCCTTATGATTTTAATATAGTTGCAGGGCCCTTGTATGTTTATATTGGGCTACCCCCCAGCCCTACAGCCATCCCTCCAGCGGTGTGCAGCCTCCCGGTATAGTGGTAAGGTGTCCGCTGCCCGAAGGGTTACATAGGCAGCCTACGGAGCAGCACTGTGAGGAGAGCGGGATGCATCTCCTGATAGCCTGGGAGCTGTCTGCTGGCGATTTGTAGGGGGGGAGGGGTAGAAAACAGACCTGGCAGTCCTGTACGCGAAGAAATGTCCACAAAAACTCCTTCACCCAGTCTCCAGATAATAGTAGAGGAGTATGAGTCCTTTCTTATGATGTTTTGAGGGCTCCTGGGGTACAGATGCCGTGGATGCAAAAAGTCTGCAGGGAGAGCAGCTAAACACAGCCACCCTGGATGGCGGCCATCTTGGATCTGGCCAAACAGTTCTGACTTGGTTGGACATTTCATATAAACGCTTGAAAAATGGGATTCAGATGTTACCTCAATGGAGCCATAAACCAAAAACGTGCTGTTTTGGACTCTATTTTAGCTGTTTTTTTGCAGCATCCATCTTTAAAGTAGGATATAATGGTGCAATGGAATTCAAAGGATTCAAAGTCAAAGACACCTAAGGATTTAAAAAGCTCCTCAAGAGTAGAAATGAGCCACCACTCTAGTGTTCGAATTTGATTCGAGGCGTCGAATTGGGGGTGTGTTCGTCGGACTCATTGAAAACAATGGCAAGCAAACACAAACACATACACTGTGTTCCAAATTATTATGCAAATGTTGTTTTTTCTCCGATTTTCCTAAATGGTCAGTGCAAATGACAGCCAGTGTAATAAAAGTCATTACCCGTTAGAGTATACATTGAACTTTATTGAAGAAACCTCCTAATGATAACAGTATAATCTTAAAAATTAAAAAAAACTCTAAATGCACTGTTCCAAATTATTAGGCATAGTAGAGTTTCTAAACATTTGATATGTTTTAAAGAACTGAAAATGCTCATTTGTTGAATTTGCAGCATTAACAGGTCACATTCACTTGAATAAAAAGCTATTTAACTCCTAACAGGCCAAGTTACATGTTAACATAGGAACCCTACTTTAATATCACCTTCACAATTCTAGCATCCATTGAACTTGTGAGTTTCTGGAGAGTTTCTGCTTGTATTTCTTTGGATGATGTCAGAATAGCCTCCCAGAGCTGCTGTTTTGATGTGAACTGCCTCCCACCCTCATAGATCTTTTGCTTGATTATACTCCTAAGGTTCTCTATAGGGTTGAGGTCAGGGGAAGATGGTGGCCACGCCATGAGTTTATCTCCTTTTATGCCCATAGCAGCCAATGGCACACAGGTATTCTTTGTAGCAAGAGATGGTGCATTGACATGCATGAGGATGATTTTGCTTCTAAAGGCACGTTTTTCCTTTTTGTACCATGGAAGAAAGTTCTCAGTTGGAAACTCTATATACGTTGCAGAGGAACCTTAAAGGGGCCTACCAGCTGTTTCCCAATGATTCCAGCCCAAAACATGACTCCTCCACCTCCTTGCTGACGTCGCAGCCTTGTTGGGACATGGTGGCATCCACCAACCATCCACTACTCCATCCATCTGGATCATCCAGGGTTGCTCGGCACTCATCAGTAAACAAGACTGTTTGAAAATTAGTCTTCATGTATATCTGGACCCACTGCAACTGTTTCTGCTTGTGAGCACTGTTTAGGGGTGGCCGAATAGTAGGTTTATGCACCACAGCAAGCCTTTAAAGGATCCTACACCTTGAGGTTCGAGGGACTCCAGAGGCACCAGCAGCTTCAAATATCTGTTTGTTGGTTTGTAAGGCCTTTTTAGCAGCTGCTCTCTTAATCTGATGAACTTGTCTGGCAGAAACCTTCCTCATTCTGCCTTTATCTGTACGAACACGTCTGTGCTCAGAATCAGTCACAAATGTCTTCACAATACGATGATCACGCTTAAAGGGATCCTGTCACCCCCAAAACACCTCTAAACCTATTAAAAGCTGTCCCTACAGCATAGTAACACTTTCCCTACACTCCTTTTACCTCCTAAATGCAGCAAGTGACATTGAAGAAAAACGTTATAATAGTACCTCATTAGTGATGATAATGAGTGACTATGCTATTCATAGTCACTCATCCAGGCTGCCCCTCTTCTTCATATCACCCTCATGGATTCAGATTGCCGCTCTCCCTGCGCGCCTCCCATCTCTCCCATTGCGTGCGGGCTTCAGTGTGGGGCTGTATGACGCGATCCGCGTCATACCCGGCGCCGGGTGACGTATTTACACCGGCGCCGCGCTGTCAGCTTCAAAATGCGTACTGCGCATGCGCATGGGCATGCGCAGTGCGCATTTTGAAGCTGACAGCGCGGCGCCGGTGTAAATACGTCACCCGGCGCCGGGTATGACGCGGATCGCGTCATACAGCCCCACACTGAAGCCCGCACGCAATGGGAGAGATGGGAGGCGCGCAGGGAGGCGGCAATTTGAATCCATGAGGAAGATCACGCCTATTCAGGCGTGATATGAAGAAGAGGGCAGCCTGGATGAGTGACTATGAATAGCATAGTTATCATCACTAATGAGGTACTATTATAACGTTTTTCTTCAATGTCACTTGCTGCATTTAGGAGGTAAAAGGAGTGTAGGGAAAGTGTTAATATGCTGTAGGGACAGCTTTTAATAGGTTTAGAGGTGTTTTGGGGGTGACAGGATCCCTTTAAGTTATCGTGAAATATCTAATGTTTTCATCCCTTGGTCAAAGCAGTGCACTATTTGTTGCTTTTTGGCAGCAGAGACATCCTTTTTCTTTCCCATGTTACTTGATGTAAATACTTAAGTCCCAAAAAAAAGGGTTGAGAAAAGTATTATAGGAGTGATACCTTTATTGGCTAACAAGAAAAATTATATTTGTAAGCTTTCAGAGCTCAAGGCTCCTTCATCAGACAATATGAAGGAACCTTGAGCTCTGAAAGCTTACAAATATAATTTTTCTTGTTAGCCAATAAAGGTATCACTCTTATAATACTTTTCTCAACCCCTTTTTTTTGGGACTTAAGTATTTACATCGATTTTTCGGGCTAACACGGTACCACAATATTTTTTTGTATTATACTCCATGTTACTTGAAAACTGTGGCCTGCGTAATATTGTGGAACACCCAGTTTTCCTTTTATTGGGCTCACCTGCAAAACTAATTATCACAGGTATCTGAGATTGATTTCAGTGATCCTAAGAACTCTGAGACACAATACCGTCAATGGGTTTCATAAAAAAAAAACAATCCTATGACACTTAAAACCAATTTGCATAATAATTTGGAACACAGTGTAGAAAACTCCTAAGGTGTCAAAAAGGTGACAAACCACTCAGAAAACACAACAAACACATGGAAGAGTGACAAGTACATATAAAAATGGGAAAAGAAAAGAGCTAGACAAGTAAAAGGAGGAGGAGACACAGATATAGGTATGTCATGCCCTTCTAAAATCATGTCAAACACATTTAGGCGACTCCAACAAGAGTCTCCATTTTCTCCCAAAATTTGGGCACAGACACCACTTAAGTGGCATCAATTGCCCCACAGTTGCAAACTTTAAATAATTACTGTCATGAAGTACAATCAAAAATCCACAAGTCTTTAGTCTTCCCAGAATGACACAGGGGTAGAAAAGTCCTTGCGGACCCATGACTTGTTCATCTTGATGAATGTTAGTCTGTCCACATTCTGGGTGGACAGACGCGTGCGCTTATCTGTCAGCACACCACCAGCAGCGCTGAAGAGACGTTCAGAGAGAACGCTGGCTGCGGAGCACAACAGGATCTCCAAGGCGTTAGTGGCGAGCTCAGGCCATTTCTCCAGCTTGGAAGCCCAAAAAGAGCAAGGCTCCAGTTTCCCAGTCATGGCATCAAGGTTCACTTGGAGATACTCCTGTGAGATTCACTCTGTGTACCACTGGTGTTTTGTGGAAAAGTCGATCTAAGATTGTGTAACAGCTTTTGCTGATACTCCTGCATGCGTGTGTCCCTTTCTATCGCAGGAATCATTTTGCCAAATTTTATCTTGTACCTGGATCTAAGAGTGTAGCAACCCAGTAGTAGGCATTACTTCTAATTTGGACAATCCGAGGGTCATGTTACAGGTAGTGCAGTAAGAAGGCGCTCATGTGTCTTGCGCATCCAGGAGGACCAAGTCCTTGTTGTGTTGGTGGCAGCGAGGTGAGAATTATGCTTCCTTCCACTGCCCTCTCCCCCCAACCTCGTACAACAGAAATGTCATCAAGGTCTCCCTCATCTGCTGAGTCTTCCATGCCCATCGCCAGTTCGTCCTCCATTTCTTCCTGGACTCCTGCACCTTCTTCAATAGTTTGGCTACTACCATTCACCATTGTTAATCCCTCTCTCCCACCTTCCCATGCCTGCCGACTTGGTGCTGCTCACCGTGAGGACCTCGGTGATCTTGTTATCCCTTCCGCATAGGACTCCTCCTGTACTTCCTCCACCTCCTCTTGTCCCACCACCAGACTCCAAATACTGTTTAGAGTGTGCTCCAGCATGTAGATGACCGGAATAGTCATGCTGATAATGGCATCGTCAGCGCTAAACATCTTTGTCTCCATTTCAAAACTGTGCAGAAGGATGCATATGTCCTTGATCTGAGACAACTCCAGCAGTGTGATCTGCCCCACCTCTGGATCTCGTTGGCCCAGGCTATACGTCATAACATATTGCATCAGGGCTCGGCAGTGCTGCCACAGTCGCTGCAACATGTGCAGAGTGGAATTCCAGCGTCGGCACATCGCATTTCAGCCAATGAACGGGCAGGCCGAAAGACTTCTGCAGCGATGCAAGTCATTGAGCAAACGCCGGAAGTGAGCACACAGTGACCGTGCCCTCCTGCTGAAGCCCATCTAGGCCAGGATAGTGTGTTAAAAATTGCTGGACAACCAGGTTCAACACTTAAACCATACAAGGCACGTGTGTCACATTGCCCCGGCGAAGGGCCGCACCCAGGTTTGCAGCATTGTCGCATGCGGCCTTGCCTGGCTGCAGGTTGAGTGGAGACAACCATTGCTGAAACTCGGTCTCCAGAGCTGAGCACAACTCCTCAGCTGTGTGACTCACATTTCCCAGACATTTCAAGGTAAACACCGCCTAATGGCGTTGAGCCCTGCTGCCAGCATAGTAAGGAGGTGTGCAGGATTCCTTGTGCGCAGTTACAACACGGGTGGCATTACCAGACAGGCTTTGGGCCCCGGTGGAGGACCAAGACGAGGTTGAGGAGGCAGAAGCAGTGGAGGAACTGCTACATACCGAGGATTGACACACAACTCGTGGGACAGCAAGACTTGTACAGCAGACCCTTCTCCTGCTCTCATCATAGTTACCCAGTGTCCAGTCAGCGACATGTAACGCCCCTGTCCATGCTGACTGGTCCAAGTGTCTGTGGTGAAATGCACCCTGTCACACACAGAGTTTCTCAAAGGAGCGTGATGTTGTCTGCGACCTGCTGGTGTAGCGCAGGCACACCTTTCTTTGAGAAGTAGTGGCGACTGGGCATCGGGTACTGGGGCACTGCAACGGACATAAGGTCTCTAAAATCCTCTGTGTTCACCAGGCGGAAAGGCAGCATTTCTGTAGCCAACAGCTTGCAGATGTTTAAATTCAACCGCTTAGTTTTGTCATGGCTAGGAGGAAATGGTCTTTTACTTGTCCACATCTGAGGGACAGAGGGCTGGCTGCTGTACTGAGACGGAGTTGAGTAGGGTGTCCCTGGCAAACTGCTGGTCTGTGAGGGAGGTGCAGGCTTAGATATAATGTTGCCTTCATCCAAAGGTGGTTCTCTCGATGTCTGAGAGAGCTCAACCCCAGCAGCATTTTCCACTTCAAAAACAAGTGACGACTTGGCAATCACACTGCATGTTGCAGGTAAAGAGGTGAAAGGTCTGTGTCCAAAAGCATGTGTGACAGCTGTCCCCACAGTCACAGAGGATGAAGAGCACGCGGATGCACTTGATGGGGCAGATGGTGGTTGGCCCGCCCCGCTAGCCCGCATTATAGCACAGTGAGCTTCCCACTGTGACTTGTACTTCATATTCATGGAACGGTTCATGCATGAAGTACTCAAACTATTGAGTTTTTGGCCTCTACTCAGAGATTGGTGACAAATCTTACAAATCACATGAGTTGGGTGACCCTTGGCGATGTAAAAAAAGGCCCAGGCTAGGCAAGGCTGAGAACTCATGCAACCTGAAGAAGAGCCACCACGACTTCTGCTCAGAGGCAGAGTTGTGACTGCGGATGCTGTTGTTGACGTGCTTCCAGTACTCTGTCTGTCCAGGAAGGCGCAACCTAACCTCGTCGTCACTATCATCCTCCTCCACCTCCTCAGCTGACTTCATCGACTGGCTGACTGTGGGTTGACAGTAAGTGGGATCTCCAACCTCATCATCAACCTGTGTGTTATCACACCCCTCGTCCTCAGAGACAACCTCTTCCTGCCCTGACCGAAAGTTAAGTTGTCGGTCCAATCAGGTATCTGAGTCTCATCAGCATCTTCCTCATTGTCTACACCAAGAGGAGTTACAGTTTGGGATTGAGGGTCTACATTATGCTCAGAACCTTCTTCATCTGGGCCTGGATCCAACTCACAAAGCTTCTGTGTAGATCATTTCGTTGTCTGGACTCACTGCAGCTTTGGAGCAGACCTCTGATTCCCAGCCTATAGTGTGACTTAACAGCTCTGCAGACTCAACCATCTCTGTTACCCCATACTCAGTAGGGCAGCTGGAGACTTGGGAGCTGGGAGGAAGCAAGCGTGATTGGGGTGACACCTCAGAGGACTGGAGGGTTTGGGATGTTGAAGTTGAGGTGGAGGAGAGGCCACTTGATGGAGCACTTGAGATCCATTCATGCACCTGCTGTTTTTGTGCCTCATCTACAATAGGTATCGATGGTCGTGTCCGTAAGAAAGGGATCATAACAGATTGTCTACGGAAGGAAGTAGACATCTTACTTTGGCTGGAACATGGTCTTTCTTCAGCAGATGTTACTGTTGCTTTACTACCTACCCCACGGACACAAACATTTTTGTCCTTTCCACCACACTGATTCCCCTTTCCACCAGCAGCAGGCCTTTTGCCACTCATTTTGTATGTGACCAAATTGGCAACTCTGCAGTTGCAAACTATTAACTGGGCTAGGTGCAGTTAAAAATCAGTCTGAACTAGGCAGTGTAGCTTGTTTCACAAGTGGGCTACACCACTATCTAAATGACACTGCTATGCAGCTTTGGACTCTTAAGTAGAGATGAGCGGTGTTCGATTTGAAATGTTCGCGAATCTCAAATTCAAGCTGTTTTGGGCGATGTTCAAATCATATGAAGAATGCAAACAAATAGCTTCAAATTCGGCAGTTCGAGGTTATGTTCGATAACGCTTCGATCACCAAAAGCGTAACTGGCTTTTCACAGTAATACTGTTATTGAATGTTAATATCCAGTTTCAATGTATAGTGTGCGGGGAGGGGGAGGCGGGGTTTAGGTCAGTGCTGCTGAAATAATGCCGATCTCCATTTCTTTTCCTCCTACCTGCATATACAGTGGGGCGGTGCAGGCTGTCAGCCAATCACACACACAGCAAAGTGCATTTTTTGCACACAAGCAAGGGCATGTGTCATTGGCTGTGTATGTCACATGTCCTTGCCCTTTCCCATCGCCACCATTTCCTCAGTCCTGCAGTTGTGTGTCAGTCAGGCACTGCTACTGCTGCTGTGGGTGCTATAAAGTTATAATTTATAACTTTATAGTTTGAACGCCTGCAAACCCGTGACATTTCAGCGATATCATTCACCATATCGTATCGTGTAACGGTACCTCAACGATGTCTAAACAACGTCCTAACCACTGTGCGCCCCCGAGATCGTTAGTGATATCGTTTCAACATTGAAGTGTGTAACAGTAACTTTAGGTAAATTTGCTCCAGATCTACGGATATTCATTGGAAAGGGTTGCTCGGGCAGCACATTGGTCTTGGTCTTTTTTTTGCTAGGTGTATGTTAACTTTACATATAAACAGAAAGATTAGCCGCACCGTGACTCTTTCATCTCCACAACGTCCTGAATATGGGATGGGTCTCCAGCCAAACCGTGACGTTCGGTTCAAGCCAAATAAATGCAAGATGGCGAGTCCCAAAGCTTGTATGTTAACTTTGCTTCGTAATAATCACTGCAAATTGTTTTGCATTATTTGTACCAATCCAAGTTGTTGATAAACAAACTTGGTCCCCTGACATTGTCTGGTTTTCTTCCTGATTCGCAACTCACTGTATTTTGATAGTAACCCTCAGTTCACACTTATATCATTGGATAGAACCCAAAACTCCACAACCAACTCCCAAACCAGGTGCAAATTTGCCATCTATAAGGCCAGATTTACACATATGGAAAAACAGATTGTGCTCAGATCAGAAGGCATAATCTGTCCGGCAGATTTCCTGACCAGAACCTAGGGGTGGATATATCAGTCGAACAGGGGTCCAAAAGGTAAGAGGGCCCATTTCCACCTTCAAACCAGCACACAATTGTTATAGACAGGATTCTTGTGCTGCAAAATGTCCATGTACTGTTCTTTCACAGGGGCCCTTTTTTTTGTCTGTGTCTGCCACTGCCTGAATCACATGTCTTATAGACATATACATACCTCCCAAGTGTCCCGGATCCACCGGGACAGTCCCGATTTGCCGACATTGCCCTGGTGTAATGATCAGGATCTTACATTTCCCACGCTGTGCACTGAAACTCAGCGCCACACCCCCCTCTGATGCAACCATGTAGGTCTCGGTGGCTGCCGACCACGCCCCTCTTGCCAGCCACGCCAACTCTTTCAGCTGCCCACACTCCCTCTCTGGAGATACCGTAGTACTTGCCTCGCTCATGGGAGGCCACGCCCCCTCTATACCGGCCACGCCCATATTGGGCCGGCCAGACATGCTCAAGATTAATTCAATTGGCCGGCCCCTCTGCTGAAGGCCAAACCCCATCTGTGTTATGGCCATGTCCCTTTGCCTCCACTGTCTGCTACCCAGGAAGAATCCTCACACACACAAGTGACCCCAGCTGAGCTCATCTCCACATCACCTCAGTGAACAGTCTCCAGTAACCTGAGGTAATAATTTAACTGAGCAGCAGCAGCAACCAGGTCCTGTCAGGTCAGTGTCTCAGGCCGGCCACTGCAGGGTCAGGTCAGTGTCTCAGGCCGGTCACTGCAGCATCAGGTCAGTCTCTCAGGCCGGTCACTGCAGCGTCAGGTCAGTCTCTCAGGCCGGTCACTGCAGCGTCAGGTCACTGTCTCAGGCTGGTCAATGCAGTGTCAGGTCAGTCTGTCAGGCCGGTCACTGCAGTGTCAGGTCAGTGTCTCAGGCCGGTCACTGCAGTGTCAGGTCACTGTCTCAGGCCGGTCACTGCAGTGTCAGGTCAGTGTCTCAGGCCGGTCACTGCAGTGTCAGGTCACTCTCTCAGGCTGGTCAATGTCTGTAGTGTCAGGTCAGTCTCTCAGGCTGGTCGCTCTCTGTAGTGTCAGGTCAGTCTCCCAGGCCGGTCACTGTAGTGTCAGGTCAGTCTCTCATGCTGGTCGCTGTCTGTAGTGTCAGGTCAGTCTCTCAAACCGGTCACTGTCTGTATTGTCAGGTCAGTCTCTCAGGCTGGTTGCTGTCTGTAGCGTCAGATTAGTAGACAGCGCACAGGAGAAGAAGACAGGAAACACAGGAAAAGACAGCAAAGGGAAGGGGGCAGCGCACAGGAGAAGACAATGTGGGGAGAGGAGACAGCGCACAGGAAGAGTAGACAGTGCGGGGGAGAGGACAGCACACAGCAGGAGAAGCCAGTGTAAAGAGCAGTGGACAGCACACAAGGCAGAGAAGACAAAGGATGGGGGTTAGAAACAGAGTGCACAGGGGTAACACATCGAGGATTGCTTCATGGATCACTTCACTTTTACTTATTTTGGGTGAAACTGACAGCCAGAAGTAACAATAAGGGCCACTTTACACACACCAACTTATCTGTCCAACTTCTGACCAACTTGCTGGCTGCAGTGAAATCATGGACACATTGTTCCATTTTGTGGCTGTGTACAGATGGAGCAATGTGTCCATGATTTCACTACAACCAGAGATCTGTTCAGAAGTTGGACAGATAAGTTGGTGTGTGTAACGTGGCCATAACTGCTGCTGCTCTCCAACTCTTTCTGGATGTAAGTTATGTTTAAAGGAAATGAGAGTGAAGCGCCCACTGATTGGATGCACAGCTCATGTGAGATAACATCACGTGAGACCTGGCACCAATAATGCTGAAAAAATGCCGGCAAGGTGGAATATATTAATTGAGAAGGGATTGTGAGTAGTGGACAACTCCTTTTAGGGTGCTATAACAACAACATACAGTGAAAGAAATAATTATTTGACGACCCCTTGCGAATTTTGTAAGTTTGCCCCCTTACAAAGACATGAACAGTCTATAAGTTTATGGGTCGGTTAATTTTAAGAGTGAGAGATAGAAGATCAAAAATAAAATCCAATACAACAATACAATAATTGGTGTCAAAACCCTTGTTGGCAGCACAGCAGTCAGACGTTTCTTGTAGTTGATGATGAGGTTTGCGCACATGTCAGGAGGAATTTTGCTCCACTCCTCTTTGCAGATCATCTCTAAATCATTAAGGCTGCCTTCACATTTGCATTTGTGTCTGCATGCTGATGGCGTGCAGACACAAACGCAGTGAAAAGCAGGGTCATTTTGATGTGTCAGCAGCGGAGAATGTCCGCCTGCGGATACATCACTGTGGAGCCCGGGCAGCCAATTGGCGGTGTCCGGGGGCGGGCTGGAGGCGGAGATCTCCTCCTCCCGGCCGGCGGTAAGCTCCGGGACGTGTCAGCGGGTTAAACAGCTGATTTGACAGCTGTTTGAATCTCCCGCGCTGACACCGAGAGGAGATGTCGGCGCGGGAAGATTCAAACAGCTGTCAAATCAGCTGTTTCTCCCCGCCGACACCGCTATGAGATTACCGGCGGCGGGGAGGAGGAGATCATCAGAGGCTCCAAATGATCTCCCGGTGGCCGTCGGTGATCTCCTGTGACATCACCGGCGGCCACCGGGAGAGATTTCAATCGGTCAGCAGCGTTCTCCTGCGCTGTCAAGTGCAGAACACTGTGGACCCATTGACGCCAATGCATTCTTTTGTGCGCTTGGGGAAGCTTGCTGATTTTCCATGGTCCCCGAGCGCACAAAAAATGCAACATGCTGCGTCCCGGGTGCGGACGGGGGACCCTGGAGGGAGCAGATATCTTCCGCATCCGCACCCGAACGCAGCAAACGCTGGCAAATGCAGGCATTATGCGTTCCTATGTTAAACATAGGAACGCAGTGCGTATGCGCTTGACTGCGTATGGGAACGCAGCATACGCTGCCTTACCATACGCAAATGTGAAGGCACCCTAAGATTTTGAGGCTGTCGCTTGGTAACTCGAAGCTTCAGCTCCTCCACAGATTTTCTATGGGATTAAGGTCTGGAGACTGGCTAGGCCACTCCATCACCTTAATGTGCTTGTCTTTGAGCCGATCCTTTGTTGCCTTGGCTGTTTTGGGTCATTGTCGTGCTGGAAGACCCAGCCACGACAGATTTTTTAATGTCCTGGTGGAGGGAAGGAGGTTGTCACTCAGGATTTTACGGTACATGGCTCCATCCATTGTCCCATTGATGCGTTGAAGTAGTCCTGTGACCTTAGCAGCTACCCGGCTGGACACAAAATTACGGCGAAGCCCATGTCAAATGCGCTCCCCGCTCACTGATGCCCCCTCCCCGCCTGATCCTAAGTTAGGACTGGGTGGAGAGCGAAGCACCAGGAAGCTTGGAGGGGGAATCAGTGAGTGGGGAGCGCAGCACAGACTGGGAAAGCCGGCGGTGAAATCTTCTCACCGCCAGCTTCCCCGGCCGGTTCACTGCAACCAGTAAGTTGCAAGTGAAATTGCATGCAATATTGACGCGTGTGACGGTACCTTTAGAATTGACAGGCAAGTCTGTCTGTTCTGCCCGCTGCCGATTTGTAGTCACAGACACTCCAGCCAGTCATTCTGCTTAATTTGACCTCACTCTTGAGAGAGGTGAGGGTAATGCTCCTCATGATTTCAGCAGATATGCAGAAAAATAAGTCAACTATTCTCTAATTCCTCCATTAACCAAAAGCACAAGATTGTCAAAGATAATTTATCTAATAGAGTGGACCTGTTAAGTAATCTGCAGCTTTTACATTCTAATTTAAAAGAAATATTTTTACCAAGTTTGCATTAATACTTTAAATCATTTGTAAATAAATTTATTTTTTTGTTTATAATTATTGTTTATGAAACAGTGTGACTAGCAGTGCTGAATGGGTGTGGTTTAGGCATGGATATGGGTGTGGCTAGTTGTGAAATGGGTGTGGTCAGGGTGTGGTCTAAAATTTGCCGCGGCGCTCAGAGCGCTCCGCACACATTGTCCCTCTTTCTCTTCTTCAAAAGTTGGGAGGTATGCATATACTGTACATGTGAAGCAGTAAGTTCAGTTCAGGAGACCCAGTGGTTAGGTCGAGTCTAATGCTCTGATTTGCTCTTTCTTTCTCCTATGTATGAAACTGACTTTAGCCTAAAAAATGAAAATAAATCACTTTCTTCAATGCGTTGTGTTTGATTTACTAAAATAGCGGTATACGTAAATTATCACTTCTGTCAGTGATAGACATTTCTGATCGACAAGTGTCAACTGCCTGAAAATTAAACATTCTGCACATTTGGTATAATAATGGAAACCCTGTTCTGATAAATGTGTTGTGTTTGATTGGAGAAGTCAGGTAACATGACATGTTTACCTTCGAAGTGACAGAAAGTTATTACCCAGAGATCCACAAATGAATCCAATACATGAAGTTCAGTTTTGAATTTATGGTAAATTCTATGAGCTCAATATGGGATTATTAAGACAAAAACACCCAAAATATTGAGCTGTACTGTGTAAGGTGTGACTGGTCAGAGTCTTGGCACATTAAAGGGGTCATTTGGGACTTTTATATTGATGCCTTAAGATAGGTCATCGATATCTGATCAGTGCTGGTGCGATCGGCGTCAGCGGCTGGATGTGCTCAGGTGTGAAGATGCACAGATCCATCAATGGAATAATGAACACAACCAGGTACTGCAGATCCAGTCCCCACTGATCTGAGTAAACTCGCAGCTGTACTGCTTAGTCATCCTGACCCAGGACCTGTCTCCAATCAATCACTATGTCCTTCATTCATTTCTCTCTTTCACCTTTCAGTATCTCTTCATCTTGTATCTCAGTCTCCATTTATCTTGGACACCTAAATCTTGCAGTTCTGCTCATTAGTCAGATGTTAGATGTGCTTTTACTGCATGCTGAGCCCTAGTTAACCTACTGGCAGGAAACTTTCTCTGTCCAACCTTCTCTTAAGCTAAGCAGTGGCCTCTGCTCCTAGCTTTTGGCTCCCTTTCTTGACTTATTCAGGAGACTGGGGCTGTATCTATAATATCCCCGTTCTTCGGATTTTCTGTGAGCCGTGTAGGATCTCACAGTTGCGGGCTCCCGATTTCTTTCCTTTGAACTAGCTCTTCTGCTGAGCCTCAGTTCCTTCCTTCTATTCTCTGGGATCTGTTCTTTCTGGGCTCCTCAGCCGAGGAGACCCTCCTTGCTCCAGCTCCTACTCCATCTTCCTCCTCACTCCAACTCTCACTACTGTCTCTACTGAACTCTCTAGTTCCCCCTAGAGGCCACTATATCTCCTCCCGGGGTCCCTCCCACCTGCTAATCTAGTGTGTGGGTGTTAGCTCTAGGGTTCCACCTAGTGACCATAGTTCCAATTGCAGTGGGGTGACTACACCGCTTTTATGGGTGCAGTACCCCTTTTGTGGCACCTACGTAGTGGGGTGCCACATATACACTACAGAATGCCAGTAGAATGTGAAATTTACAACCACAGTGACCACCCACTGGCATTGGCTGGGCACTGGAAAGTCTTCGATTTAAATAATTCCCATGAGCAACAAAGACATTGTGGGGCAGATTTACTATTTAAAATGCACCATATTGAGGCAGAACTATTGCTCACATAGCGTGTGCCACATTAGATTGTTATAATTTAAATGAATTGCTGTACAATGGCCATGGTTTAGCGGGAAAAGAAATGTGACTTTAAAAAACCTGGACTAAATTAAACCGGCTAAGGCTGCTGTCACATCAGCGTTTTCTGCTGATTGTGGCAGATCCGGCAGATTTACCGCCTCTGCTGCCTAACAGTCCCTGAGATCAGTGAACAGTCGCATTTGTGGCACACTTGCGGCAAGCCCCAAGCATTGCCGCAATCCGGCACTTGCGGTAGATGCGGCCGCGAAAAAAAAAGTGCTCAGCAGCATTTTTTTCGCAGCCACAACTACCGGAACCACGGCAATACCGCACTTGCCACACCTGTCGCAAACCCCATAGACAATGCATGGGGCTTGCCACAAGTGTGCTGCAAATGTGACCGTTAAGGTCACTTCACACGCAGCAATATTGCTAGGCAATTTCACTAGCAATTTGGACACATTGTTCTATCTTGTTGCTGTGTACAAATGGAACAATACGTCCATGATTTCACTGCAACCAGCAAATTGCTAGTGAAATTGCATGCAATATTGCCATGTGTGAAGGTACCTTTAGGCAGCAGATGCGGAAAATCGGTCAGATCTGCAGTAATCAACGGAAAATGCTGATGTGAAAAGGGCCTAAGAGGTGCTATAAAGTGGGAGAAAAGTGGCCAAAGATGGGCTAAACTTATTTTCACCATGAGTTTTTGTGATGGATTTTGAGCATCTTGTCTAGTTCTAAGCTGACCAGCAACTGTACTACAAAGTGTACATCTTCTTGACTGTTTCATAAATTCCCCCCATCCTCAGTCGAGCATTATGTTTCAGTGCATGCTAGGAGTCTCGGCCCTCGAGTCTAAGCTAATCTAAACTTTGACATAATGACATAATGTTTTCCAAAATTGGATGTGCACTTCAAGACTTATCCCTAATATTGGAATCTGATCCCTACTGTTCAACATTAAAAATAGAGCCAGAGCCCCCCTTCAATTCTCTCATACGCTTCATTGTTTAGAATGGAAAAAAATAACTTTTTCTTTTCAATCCATGTAGTAGAATTGCTTTGTAAAACCAAGATAGAGATGAGGACAGCGTTGCCTCAAGACATGAACAACCTTAGAACATGACCGTAACCTAGAAATCGTCTAAAACTTGAAAATAACTAACATTGCAAAAAAGAATTAGGCCGGCTTCACATTGCGGGTCAGATCCGATCCTAGGCTGTCAGGGTGAACTTGACAGCCTTGGATCAGATCAGCACACAGAACCCGAGGGCTAATATGCCCTCCGGTCCGGTGTGCTGCCGCACACAGCTGCTGCCTCTGATGAATCAGGACCGTGGCTTGCAGGGAGCTAGCCGCGGTCCTGAAACAACAGCGGCGTGCGGCTGCAGGTGTCCGGTTCCCGGGGCAATCCGGGAGTAGACAATTAGAGGAGATATTCTCCTCTCGGACACAAAAACGTTGCGAGCAACGTTTTTGTGTCCGTGAGAGAATTCTGAATACTCCCGGATTGACCTGGACAGATAGAAACCGGATGGCAGAGAGCTGCCATCCAGCTTCTGTCCGGCCCCATAGTATACTATGGGGCCAAAATCCGGTCCAGGGCTGTCCGGTTTACACGGACAGCCTCGGATCGGATGTGACCCGCAATGTGAAGCCAGCCTTATACAACTTTGTGGTGAAAGCTCAGTGACACTAAAGATGAGAGGATTGCTTTGAGAAGATTTGAATTCACCTCAAACTTTAAAAAAAACAACACATTTTTAATAATTTCACCAGTTTCTGCTAAACCCAAGTATTTTTGCAATTTTATTTGCGCAAATCCAACAAAACGCTGGCTAGCCGACCACTATTCTGTTAGATTCAAAAGAGTCAGGAAGGGGGTAAAAAGAAAAGTTAATGAATAAATAATGCTTTATTTGGTCCGATCACCAGTGTGATCTTCACTGGGTCATGTTTGGCATTTTCCAGTGCCTGGTATCTCTGTTGTCTCCGCTGCTGACTACTCCGAGATGTCATGATGTAAAATGTATGATGTTATAACATTGAGGTATAGTTAGTACCGGAAATGCCAAACCTAAATGCTCAACTCTGGAAGACTCTGAACATGGCCTAGTGAAGTCTATTCCAGCAACTCGACTAAATAAAACATTATGACAGGAATGGGATTTTGTGACTATAATTTTTTTTTACATATGTTTATTATACTCTGGGGTCTGGTGAGCGGAGAAGAGCAAACCTGTTCAGGACTAGAGTTCGGGGATTTCCATGTCCAAGGTGCTGCATCATGGATCACTGTGCTCTGGTATGCTGGGTAGTCGTGCCAGTGCGAGCCACTTGCAGTGTGTGAATGCCTCACACTGGAGTTAAAAAAAAAATTTTAGTCTGTAGTTTGGCCCCTACCAGTGATGTGCCCTGATCAGTTGGTCTGATTCCGGTCTGGAGACTGGAAAGATCAAAGCTACTACAACAATAAAGGTAGTTATGAACTTCAGAGATATCAGCTTACAGGAGTATGGTAGGTATGAAGTATATTGGGAAAGTGTTAGGACAAAATAAAGGGGGTAACATTAGTAGTGGAAAACCTCTTTAAGCTTTTTTTCATTACTTTCCTAATATACCATACATTTTTGCTCTTCTGTAATCAAAACAAATGAGTACAGACAAGCAACCTGTTAAATAGTCTTCATTAAAAAAAATCTGCCATTTTGCTGCTGCAGCATCTATATGTCTTTTATCTATCTGTATGTTTTATAAAAATGTTACAAATGCACCAGAGCTCCTGCTCCTGACGGCCGTCTGCTCTCTCTCTCCCTTCTCTCAGAGTTAGTGATAGCAGGAGAAAGTGGAATGTGGTTGTTCACTAATGCGTAAAGTGTCTCACATGGCACAAAATGCCGGCTATGGACCAGAAGGAAAGCACTTGAAGAGCAACGTACAGTAATGGATCTGTGCTGGTGCATGAAAGCAAGTAAAGGCAATAGCGCCCTTGGGACACACAGAGGTCACATCCAACCTTTATGATGGGGTGAGACACTCCCACAAGAAAAAAATCAGAGAGTTGAATTATACTCCATTTGCATATCAAAGGGTTTAAATTCAATGACAGATTGAAGAACACATACCGAAACTTAGTGCAATATTATTAACCGATGGTATCCATTAACATATGTAAAAAGGATGATTTCATGGCAAAGTGTGCATTGTCTTTATATTTTGGCCATATCTGTTTGTTTACAGTACAACCATGAAAAGTTAGTAATTGTCATTTGCTATCAACATATGAAAAAACATATACCAAGGTATTAAGAAGTGCTAAGGAACTGGGTGTTAGTAGTAACACACACCTTTATTAAGCTTCCACACTCTCCTATGCTGTAAAAATACAAAAAGGGTTTTGGGGTTGCTTTGCTGCCTCTGGCACTGGACTGCTTGACCGTGTGCATGGCATTATGAAGTCTGAAGACTACCAACAAATTTTGCAGCATAATGTAGGGCCCAGTGTGAGAAAGCTGAGTCTCCCTCAGAGGTCATGGGTCTTCTAGCAGGACGATGACCCAAAACACACTTCAAAAAGCACTAGAAAATGGTTTAAGAGAAAGCACTGGAGACTTCTAAGGTGGCCAGCAATGAGTCCAGACCTGAATCCCATAGAACACCTGTGGAGAGATCTAAAAATGGCAGTTTGGAGAAGGCGCCCTTCAAATATCAGGGACCTGGAGCAGTTTGCCAAAGAAGAATGGTCTAAAATTCCAGCAGAGCATTGTAAGAAACTCACTGATGGTTAACGGAAGCGGTTGATCGCAGTTATTTTGGCTAAAGGTTGTGCAACCAAGTATTAGGCTGAGGGTGCCAATACTTTTGTCTGGCCCATTGTTGGAGTTTTGTGTGAAATGATCAATGTTTTGCTTTTTGCTCTTTTTGTCCCTCACACCATGTCTTCTCTCTATTTGAGACTAAATCTCTCCAAAACTGAATTTCTCATGTTACTTCCCTCTACTAATGAACCTATAACTTATATTTCAATAACCATTGGTGATACAACCATAACTTCCAAGCATCACACCCGCTGTCTTGGGGTTATGTTTAACACATAATTTTCCTTTGTCCCCTACATCCAATCACTCACTAGCTCATGTCACCTACATCTCAAAAACACCTCTAGAATCCACCTTTTTGTCACCTTGGAAACTGTATAAACACTTACTATATATCTTATTCATTCTCGTTTGAATTACTGCAACTCTTTACTGATTGGTCACCCTCTAACAAAACTTTCACTCCAATCCGTCTTGAATGCGGCAGCCAGGATCATATTCCTGTCCAGCCACTTCACCAATGCGCCCACTATGTGCCAGTCATTGCACTGGTTACCCATCCACTACAGAGTACAGAATAATCTTACCCCTCTCACCCACCAAGCTCTCCACAGTTTTGCATTGCCCTATATCTCATCCCTCATCTCTGTCTACCACCCTACTCGTCCTTTCCACAACTGATCTCAGACTCACAACCTCCATATTCCAAACTTCACACCTCCATCTCCAAGACTTTTCTAGTGCTGCACCAGTGTTCTGGAATGCACTACCCCAAAAGATCTAACTAATATCCAGCTTCCGTGATTTTAAGCATGCTTTAAAAACACATCTCTTTAGACAGGCCTATCACCTCAATTTACCAACCTCACTCTCCCTTCCTTCTAAATGTTCATCTAAAAGCAATTCAAGAATGCGCACATAGGGTAATACCTTCTTTTATAAGGCTGAAATATGTGTAAAAAGGGAGCTGCTCACCTGATGCAGTTGTGAAAACCCACAACTGGTAATGATCGCTCATCTGTGAGTGGTTTGCTGCAGGACCGTACTTCCACAGATCACCGTGGTTCAATCAGCTTGTAGGACAAAGCACCGTGGGTCCGCGCTGCCACTTCAATTAATGGAGATAAAAACCAGCCACACGGGAATGTCTGGATTAAACAGGATTCTTCTTTATTAGTCCAACATGTTTCGGAGTTATCTCCCAACTCCTTCCTGAGGGAATGTCAGACTTACAATGAATTTCCACATATTTATAGTGAAAAAGTGCAAAGTCATTCAATTAGTGACATCACATAGTGGGAAGGTATTTCCTGTGATGTCACTATGTTGTGATAACAAAGAAACTACGTAGTAGTATTATGAATGAACAAATAAATCTTCAGATAATTATACAAAACCAAACAAATAGTCTCCCAGACCTTACTATGAAGGGAATGTTCACAACAGAAGATTGGGAGAAAATTGAGAAACAAGTGAATGAGAATAAAATGCAGACCCTCACTGCTCCTCCAAAAGAACCCACTTTCACAACCATTGAAGCTTTAGTACACCAAGAGTACAATGATAATAATGAATCAATTTTGAATACTCCAAAAAAAGTATCTTCAAATAAAAAAAAAACACTGCCGAAGAACACCTACAAAAAATCAAAGATGAAATAAAAAGAATTAATAGAGAAAAACCATTGAAACCTATCATTATGCACACAAAACAAAAAACACAGAGGAATTCTTTGATCACTAACCAAAATCATGATCTAATTGAAATGGACACGATGATGCAATCTGATATCCATAGCAATACACCAAGCACTCCGATTGTGAGAACAGGACATTTGATCTCCACAACCCCTACACCAGAACTTATTAAAATAGTACTAGACAAGACCAGCAAAAACCATACAGGTATATCAAATATGCCATCCGAAAGAGTAGGCCTCTCAGTTGGTACAGCTTCTTCATCTGAGTCGACTAAAATATTGCTAGATAACACCAGCAGTAATAATAGTGGAATTGTTCCTTTTTTAAACATGGCCAACAACCAGAAAAATACAATCTCGAATTATTTCAGCCCAAAAACAAAAAGAAAAATAGGAGAGGTGGACGAGGCCAAAGAAAAAACAGTAAAAAAGAAAGGAAGGGTAACATTTGCCCTATAGATTTGAACATTATAAACCTATCCAATCATGTCTTTTCACACAATGAACTAAAATTGCTCAACAAAGGGCTCTCATTTTGCCCTTCTTATGAACCAGATGATCTAGACTTATTCGTTGACCTTCACAAATATATAAGAAAGCTGACATTAAGAAGGCATTTTGAAATCAATACTATGAATTCTAATGTGCCTAATACCGACAATTGTTTTCATCCAAATATAAACCAAACTAGTAATTTTTACCCTCTTGATAGTAAGGGCCATGTACTGGAAACATTTCACAGTTTGGTAAAGAAAGACTTTAATTTGTTAAAAGACAATAATCCTGATAATAAGAACAATTTATCGTCTGAGGGGAGGGAAGCCTTAAAAAATCTACAAAAGAACAAAAATATTGTGATCAAAAACGCTGACAAAGGAGGAATTGTAGTACAGGATTACAATGACTATGAGTGAAGCGTTGAGATTGTTATCAGACACAATATATTATGAAAAAATTGATTTTAATCCATTTCCAGAACTAACACTCCGATACAATTCTTTCATTAAAACAGCATATGATAACAATACAATCAATAAAATCGAAAAAAGTTCCTTTATAGCAGACATCCAAAAACACCATTTTTGTATCACCTCCCCAAAATTCATAAAGACATAAAAAAAAACCTCCAGGCAGACCGATTATCTCAGGAATCGATTCCCTGACTTCCAACTTAGCCAACTATATTGATATAATACTGAAGCACCATGTAGTTTCCCTGAACAGTTTCTTGAGAGATTCGACAGAATTAATTAATATTTTAAAGGATACCACTTGGGAAAATGATGATTGCTTTTTATTGTTGGATGTTGCTTCATTGTACACAAATATCGAACATTTTATTGGATTGGAATGTGTGAAATCGTTTTTAGACATTGATGATAGGATCCCTGAGGCTCAAAAAAATTTTATTATGGAAGGTTTACATTTTATTTTACATAATAATAATTTTACATTTTTAAATGATTTTTACCATCAAAAGAGAGGAACAACTATGGGATCAAAGGTGGCCTGTTCTTACGCTAACTTGTTCATGGGGTGTTTTGAAGAAATATATATTTATGGTAATGCACACGCAAAGGGCTTAAAATGATACAAACGTTACATTGACGATATTTTTATTATATGGAAAAGAACAGAAGCCAATGTCAATGAATTTTTAAATGAACTTTTTAATAATGAATGGGGCCTCACGTTTGAACCACATTTTGGAGACAAAACTATAGATTTTTTAGACCTCATAATATTTATTGAAAACAGCACAATTAAAACCAAAACATTTTTTAAGAGCACAGATAAAAATAGTTATGTGCATTTTAAGAGTGGCCACTACGGGAAATGGCTTAGAAAACCAGTTTAAGCGAATCCGCAAAAATTGCACCGACCTGGTTGATTTTAATGAACAAGCTGAAAAACTTAAAGAAAGATTCCAAACTAAAAAATATCCCAACATATTGTGTGCTGTTCCCAGTTTATCTATGACTTTCAGCCATACATGGACATTTGTAATGTTGCTTTAATTGTATAATCTATGCATCTGCTATCCTTGCTGCCATCTACTGGTCATTGTGCATCCACTGCATGTCTTACCTCCCATAATTCTTTTCTGTCTGTAACTCCTCCTTCGGAATGTTCTCTTCCTGCTTTATTCCTTCTCCACCATTCTGACCTCATGCTTCAGGTCTGGAGGAAGGATTCTCTTGTTACCTGTAATCTGGTGCTTCTATAACAGCTCTAATCTACAGTGCTAACTCCTGCCTCATCTTCATCCCTTCATCTTCCCTGGCATCTCATCTATTCAAGGTATTGTAAATAAAGACTGTTAACTTATCACTGCATCATCCTTCCGGACATCCACGTAGCTGGTAAGACCTAGGAGCACCGATTAGTGAGTAACGCTATCCGCCATTGTATATATAGAGATCGTGATCACATCCCTCAGACACATCTCACCCACATATATCGGTGGCAGAATAGTAACAAGAGACCTAAGCCTTCAGTGTCCGTATGCATATACATTGTCTGCTAGCAAGTCTTCACCGTCGCCATTCCAGCTAAAGCATGTCCACGAAAAGCACCGCGGACCCATTGGCAAGTGAAGCGCACCATGATGCTGCAGGAACAGAGTCCACACATACTGCACAGCAGGATGCTGCAGGAACAGAGTCCACACATACTGCACAGCAGGACGCTGCAGGAACAGAGTCCACACATACTGCACAGCAGGATGCTGCAGGAACAGAGTCCACACTTACTGCACAGCAGGATGCTGCAGGAACAGAGTCCACACATACTGCACAGCAGGACGCTGCAGGAACAGAGTCCACACTTACTGCAGAGCAGGACGTACGATCCAAACGTGTAACCAAGCCGACACAAAAGGTCAGAGAGAACCTTGAAACCACTAGAGACGAGTTCCATGATAACCTAGAACATTTATGGGGCAAAGTCAATCACTATTTAGCAGCTCTTCCACGCTCTAACAGTGACGCCGCAAAGTTAACCGCCACATTGAATCGTTTATCTGCTGCCTATGATCGCTACCAGAGACTGTCTGCAAAGTACGTCACGTTCTTGAGTACCTATGACATGGAAAATGCCCCAGCAGAACAAGATGAAAGGGAAGCTCTCCTCCAAGAAAGGGCCTCATTAGTGCGAGACGCTCAGGATAAGGCAGAGCTCCGCATCGCTTACCTCCAAGAGGCTAGGTCATATCGTACAACGTCGACCAAACTCACGTCTCGGTCTTCCAGATCATCTCACTCCAGGAAGTCGATATTGTCCGACAAGTTACTGGAGATCCGTGTGGCTGCAGAGGAAGCTAGAGTAAAAAGCTCCTTTGCTAAGAAGGAGGCTGAAGTGGAACTAGAAACTCAGAAAAATGAGATGGAAGCTCAAAGGAAATTAAAAATACTCCAAGCAGAAAAGGAAGAAGCAACAGCCTTTGCTAAACTGAAGGTCCTTGAACAAGCACTGGTACAAGATCATATTTCGGACTGTCTTATTCCAGGAGAAATGGAGGACTCAGTTGAACGCACTACTGACTACGTGCTAAGACACTTAACATCTGCACCAGCACCACCTCCATTTTATAACACGGATGCACCGACAAGCCAAGAGATGTCGCCACCTACTGCTGACAAGGTAACTTCCGGCACTAATTCACGATTTAGGCCGCAGCCAGCGGACCCAATAGAGACCAAACCGCAGCTTAACCCTTATGTCGCATCATTTCGTCCTGATTTGTCGCAGTCATATAAACCAGAGAACTTACATCCCCCACGGATATCACAAGTTCATCCTGCAGCAATGGCCGGGAGATCGGACATGTCTGACTTCGCCAGATACATAATTCGCCGGGAATTAATAAACATCAGTCTCTCTAAGTTTGATGATCGTGCCGAGAATTATAGAGCCTGGAAATCGACCTTTCAAGCAGTGATCTAAGATCTTAACCTCACTGGGAAGGAACAACTGGATTTGCTTGTTAACTGGTTAGGCCCGGAATCAGCAGAGCGCATCAAGACAATAAGGGCAGTTCATGTGGACTATTCAGATGCAGGCCTTATTGCAGCCTGGGAGAGACTGGAAGAAACCTACGGCAGCTCAGAAGCCATAGAATGTGCCTTATTCAAGAGACTGCAAACCTTCCCAAGGATAACAAACAAGGACAATAGAAAACTTCAAGATCTGAGCGACCTGCTAAAGGAGATAGAATTGGCAAAATTAGACCCACGTCTTTCAGGACTGAGCTACCTAGATACTGCTCATGGTGTTAATCCAATAGTGTCCAAGTTACCACACGGCATGCAAGATAAATGGGCAGACCATGGCTCACGGTATAAAAGGCAGCATAATGTGTCCTTTCCCCCCTTTTCGCATTTCTCCAGGTTCATCAGTGACCAAGCTCGGAACAAGAACGACCCCAGCTTCGACTTCACTGAACCTACTCCACCAGCATCATCATCTTCTACAAGGTATGACAACATCGCCAAACGAAGAGAGTCAAGGAACACAGTGTCTGTGAGAAAGACCGACGTTCCACCTATTGATCCAGCCTCCACTAAAACAAATTATGTTACACCTACAGTTATGGACAATAACCGTATGTGCCCTATCCACAAAAGACCTCACCCACTAAAGGAATGCCGTGGATTCAGGGCAAAGACTTTGCAGGAGCGTAAAGATACCCTCAAGGAGCTTGGGATTTGTTATAAGTGTTGCGCCTCTTCAGACCACCGCGCTAAGGACTGCAAGGCCGTCATTAAGTGCACTGAATGCAGTAGTGACAAACACGTTGCGTCTATGCATCCCACGCCAGCTCCACACAACCCACAACCTTCCACATCCGACCCTGCTCAAAAGCATGGCGGGGAGCCACAGGACCTTCCTAACCCAACTGCAACTGCCGTTACCTCCTCATGCATTCAGGTTTGTGGAAAAGGGACTGGACCTAAATGCTGTGCCAAGGTATGTCTGGTTAAGGTCTATCCAGAAGGACAACCTGACAAGGCCTCCAAAATGTATGCCATAATAGATGAACAAAGTAACCGTTCTCTAGCAAGGCCCAAACTCTTTGAGATCTTCAACATAAAGGGACAAACGACCCCATATACCCTCAATACCTGCTCTGGTCGGGTCGAGACTTCTGGTAGGAGAGCCTCTGGGTACATAATCTCTTCAGTCAAAGGAAACGTGCATATACCCTTGCCAACCCTAATCGAATGTGACCAGATACCTGATAACAGGGAGGAGATTCCCACTCCGGAAGCCGCCCTTCATCATCGCCACTTGAGGCACCTAGCTAATGAAATTCCTCCTTTGGACACGAATGCTGAAATCCTAATTCTACTCGGAAGGGACATTCTGAAGGTCCACAAGGTGCGCCAACAATGCAACGGTCCAGATGATGCTCCATATGCCCAAAGACTCGATCTAGGCTGGGTAATCGTGGGCGACGTATGTCTGGAAAGAAGTCACGAGGCATCCGAAGTAAACACCTGCAAAACGTATGTGCTCCAAAATGGTCGCGCAACTCACTTTAAGCCATGCCCTCATCACTACGAAATAAAAGAAAGGTTCTCAGAATGCATTCAGGAACCTGACCTCATTCCCACCCCCTACGGCGACGGCTTAGGGAGGACAGTGTTTCACACATCAAAGGACGACAACAAGGTCGCCTTGTCCATAGAAGACAAGGAGTTTCTTAAAATGATGGACATTGGATTCTTCAAAAATGAATCTGGCCGCTGGGTTGCTCCCTTACCCTTCAAGGCTACAAGGACTAAGCTTCCTAACAATCGAGAACAGGCCTTCTCTAGGTTCATCTCATTGCAGAGAGCATTAAAGAACAAGCCCGAAATGAAGGAACATTTCATAGCCTTTATGGACAAAATATGTCGCAATGACCACGCAGAGCCAGCTCCACCATTGCAAGCTGATGAAGAATGCTGGTATCTACCTTCCTTTGGAGTATAACACCCAAGAAAGCCGAAACAAATCAGAGTGGTGTTTGATTCAAGCGCCAAACACGATGGTGTATCCCTGAATGACGTTCTCCTCACTGGTCCCAACCTGACTAATAACCTAGTGGGAGTGCTCATGAGATTCAGGAAGGAACCGGTCGCCATTACCGCTGACATCGAACAAATGTTCCATTGTTTCATCGTACGACAAGACCACAGAAATTATCTCCGTTTCCTATGGTACCGAGACAACGACACCAACAAGGAAATGGTCGAATACCGCATGAAGGTGCATGTGTTTGGAAACAGTCCTTCTCCCGCAGTCGCTACGTTCGGCCTACGTAGGACTGCTTCCGATGGCGAAGCAGAGTTCGGGAAGGATGCCCAACAGTTCGTTGAAAAAGACTTCTATGTGGACGACGGACTTAAATCCCTGCCCACAACGGAAGAAGCCATAGATCTGCTTAAACGGACACAAGGTATGCTGTCTAAAGCTCATTTAAGGTTGCATAAAATTGCCTCCAATAGTGCTGTCGTCATGAAGGCCTTTCACCCTAATGATCATGCCACAGAATTCAGGGACTTGAACCTAGGCTCAGACAATCCACCAATTCAAAGAAGTCTAGGCCTGAGGTGGAACTTGTTAAAGGACTCCTTCAGCTTTCAGGTTAATGGTGCTGAAAAACCATTTACTAAGCGTGGGGTTCTGTCGGTGGTGAACAGTCTATATGATGCACTTGGATTTGTCGCACCCCTGACTATACAAGGCAAGCTTCTGCTGAGACAACCCTCAGAATCCATTAAGGACTGGGATGTACTACTCCCTGCGGACAAACAATTAAGATCCGACTGTGGAACAAACTTCATAGGTGCCTGTCGAGAACTACAACTGAATTCAACACCGGTGCAGGACTTCTTGACAACCAATGGCTGTTCCTGGGTTTTCAACCCTCCTCACGCCTCTCATATGGGCGGATCATGGGAAAGAATGATAGGCATTACTCGGTGGATACTGGAGTCTATGCTCAAGGACTCAAATCTTTCAAGATTGACTCATGAGACCTTGACCACCTTCTTAGCAGAGGTATCTGCTATAGTAAACTCAAGACCTCTTGTTCCCATATCTATGGACCCAGAATCTCCTGTCATTCTCACTCCAGCAACTCTCCTCACTCAGAAACTTGGTATCGTTCCTAACCCGCCTGAAGACTCTGTGTCCGGTAACAATTATCAAAGACGATGGAAACATGTGCAACATCTGGCGAACTGTTTCTGGAATAGATGGAAGAAGGAGTACCTAACACTCCTCCAAACACGAAGAAAGTGGCAACAAGTGAAACCAAATTTACAACTAGGAGATGTTGTCCTCATGAAAGACCAGAAGGAGGAAAGAAACGCATGGCCTATGGGACTTATATCGAAAACTTTTCCAAGTGACGATGGCAAAGTGCGCAAGGTCGAAGTGACAGTTGCCAAGCAAGGTGACCCCAAATCCTTCATTAGACCTATATCGGAGATTATCCTGCTCATACCGGTTGAGGATTAATTCCGTCCAACCAAAGGAACTCTTCCTAGTAACTTAGCCTTTGGATTACAATTGGGTTGGAGACAGTTTGGCCTAGCGCGGCTTCTCCAATCCGAAGATGGGTTATCCTTTGGACTACTTCAGGAACTTGTTACAGACATTCGTCTACCTTGTTCTATTTCTGGTTATTGTTGCATGCATACATTGTTTCTTTTATCTTACAGGTTGAGGTATTCCTTCGCGCATTCCGGTAAATACCCCAAATTCGGAACTGTTTATTTAGTGAAATCCAAGGATTTCAGACGGGGAGTGTGCTGTTCCCAGTTTATCTATGACTTTCAGCCATACATGGACATTTGTAATGTTGCTTTAATTGTATAATCTATGCATCTGCTATCCTTGCTGCCATCTACTGGTCATTGTGCATCCACTGCATGTCTTACCTCCCATAATTCTTTTCTGTCTGTAACTCCTCCTTCGGAATGTTCTCTTCCTGCTTTATTCCTTCTCCACCATTCTGACCTCATGCTTCAGGTCTGGAGGAAGGATTCTCTTGTTACCTGTAATCTGGTGCTTCTATAACAGCTCTAATCTACAGTGCTAACTCCTGCCTCATCTTCATCCCTTCATCTTCCCTGGCATCTCATCTATTCAAGGTATTGTAAATAAAGACTGTTAACTTATCACTGCATCATCCTTCCGGACATCCACGTAGCTGGTAAGACCTAGGAGCACCGATTAGTGAGTAACGCTATCCGCCATTGTTTATATAGAGATCGTGATCACATCCCTCAGACACATCTCACCCACATATATCGGTGGCAGAATATATTGATACATAATGCGATCAATCTATGCAAAAACACCGAACAAGAGCAATTACTGAAAAAAAGTAACATCAGAGAGAACAAAAAAGATTTTTCCTTTAATTTTATTACTTCCTTCAATAGAAGGAACAAACAAATTAAGAATGTGATGGCAAAACATTGGCCACTTTTAATGAGTGATCCTATCCTAGGAAAAATTCTCCCCAAACAACCGAGCCTAACGTATAGAAGAGCTCCAAACCTCAAAAGTTTATTAGCACCCAGCAGGTTACCGATAAATAATCTAAATAATTGTAATAAAAAATCAAATGGAATTAACGGTTCAAAAAGATGTAGAATACCTAGATGTCTGTGTTGTAAAATGATGACTACAAGTGACAGTTTTGTTTCCTCGAGCTCTAAAGAGATATTTCCCATCAAACATTATTTAGTTTGTAATTATGCATTTATGATTTATTTATTGGAGTGTCCTTGCGGCATCCAATACATAGGAAGAACAACCCAAAAATTGCGCTGCCGAATTAATAAGCACAGACACAATATAAAAATTGGCTACAAACTACACGGGGTTTCTAAACACTTTGATTTCAAACATAACAGAGATTTTTCCAAACTAAAGGTCACAGCTATAGATCACATCCCTGCAACCAGCAACAACAGACTCAATGCCCTAAATAGAATAGAGAGATTTTGGATCCATAAAATGAATACATTAAATCCAGCTGGACTGAATATAATAACTGAGATGATCTCCTAAAATGTTGCAAATCGAGGTGAATGTACTGTATATATGTATATATATATGTCTGTGTATCAAATATACCTATTCTAACATAATCCACCGAACAAAGAAGTCTTCTAGATGCCACAGTTTTTACAAAATAATTAATTTTTATTCATCTATTGATTTTATTTTTTTATTTTCATATTTAATTTTTATTTTTATTTATATATATATATATATATATATATATATATATATATATATATTTAATCCATACATTAAAAGTTCACAACACTAATTCAATGACACACCAGTATACTGCTTTCGTCTTTGAACACACTACAGTTAATATTTATTTTTTATATAAATAATAACAAGTACACCATATGCCAGATGATCTTATAGAATACATTAATTTATGTATTCTTTTTTCACAATTTCTTCACATTCTTTTTTATGTTTATGTTTTATTTTTATATATTCATATATTTCTGTAATTAATTTATGCACATAATTCTTATATATATATTTTTTACAATTAATTTTATAATCACTCTTATTCCTCTATGTTTTCCCCCTTCTTTATATTCCTTTATTTGTACTTCTCTATTTATTCTATTTATTTACTTTTATTACTAATACAGTTGTAACTTATCCCGAACATATGGAATTTATTTAGCTTCCCCAAACTAGAATTTATACCTTATGTTAAAATCCCCCTATTACTGTAAAACTGCGATTTTATAACTCGCACGGTCTTTGAACCGATTCCGAGCCATTCTTTCCATAGTAATGCATAACACGAGCCAACAATTTGAGATAACTAGCGGTAAGCGCCACTCGCTATTTTGTAAATGATCGGCATGCTTCACTAATTAAGAGACACGCGCCAATCCTTTGATCCTGTAACCAATATGTTTCTCTTTCTAAAGCGTTGGGACGCGAGAGCAATGATTCCCCTTCCCTCATACAGAGTTCATCTCAACATTGCCATCTTTTGACCCTTTTAAAAACTACACTTTTTAATTCTTTATATTTCTAACAACATACCCAATTAAAAAATTCTTATAGAATAATATAAATAACAAATCAAAACTTTTGTAATAATAATTTTATTACATAAATAAAGATTTTTTGAAATTTATTAACATACAAATATATTTTATAACAATTTTTTACTATCATTAATAAAATTAATTTTTTTAACAAAAATATGTAATTTTTTCCGATAACTTTTCTGATATTTCTTCCTAAAAAATAAAAAGGATGATTAATATAATGGCAATATAAATACGAATCCCAATAAACTCCAAAACATTTCTCCAATAGTACTACTTATAATACACTTTTCTTCTCCTTCTCCCTCTTCTTCTCACTGATCTCAATTAATCTACACACAATTAGACATCTCACCACAATAATTCTCACCAATCTATATAGCACACTAGGATAATAACATAGGTGTTTGAACACCTCCCTGTCACAAATTTTCCAGGCTCAACTTTTTTTTTTTCCCTTTTTCTTTTGTCTACAAAATCTTTCTTTCCTCTAATAATAAAGCACTTTTTGGAACATTCCCTTCATAGTAAGGTCTGGGAGACTATTTGTTTGGTTTTGTATAATTATCTGAAGATTTATTTGTTCATTCATAATACTACTACGTAGTTTCTTTGTTATCACAACATAGTGACATCACAGGAAATACCTTCCCACTATGTGATGTCACTAATTGAATGACTTTGCACTTTTTCACTATAAATATGTGGAAATTCATTGTAAGCCTGACATTCCCTGAGGAAGGAGTTGGGAGATAACTCCGAAACATGTTGGACAAATAAAGAAGAATCCTGTTTAATCCAGACATTCCCGTGTGGCTGGTTTTTATCTCCATTAATTGAAGTGGCAGCGCGAACCCACGGTACTTTGTTCTACAAGCTCCTTCTAAATGTTAATCATAATCTTTTCCTTCCTATTCATCTGTCTCCATTTTCTCCATGTACATGATAGTTGCACTTGAAAGATCCTGGCTGATGACTGATCATGCAACTTTAGATATATACTCCTATTTAGTATAATATTGGCGGGACCATAAATGAGAAGCCCATTCTACCTATTGTCCCCCCCCTCCCAGTTTCCTTATAGATTGCAGTTTGCAATTCCTCACTCCTTCTGTAACTGTGAAACTATGTGTCACTTTGCATTGTTGTTATTGTCTGTGCATTGCTCCCGTTTAATTGTAAAGTGCAGTGGGATATACTTGCGCTTTATAAATTAAATTAATTATTATTTATTAGGCTGGGTTCACATTAGCGTATGCGAGCGCAACGGATGTTGCCCATGCGGATACGCATGTAAAAACGCATGCTAACGCAGCGTTTTTTGTCCGCAATGACATCCGCAAACAATATTAAAACGCAGTGTTTGCGTTTTTGCATGCATATGCGTTTTTTGTGTGCGTGCGTTTACTAATCGTATTTCCTTTTTTCGCAACTTTCTGTATTTGTTTTGACAGATCACGCCCCATAGGGAGTGGCTTAAGGGCAATGTATAAGTAGACCCTGCCCATTGAAAGAAACATTTCTTTGCTGCTGCTGTTGACAGAGGCAAGATGGATCTCGGCTTTGAGAGTTTCTATGCGGATCTGGATTTTTCGATGAACATGGCAATTTCATTCGCTATTGCCTGTGAAGAAGATCGTCATAGAGAAAGACGCAGAAGAAGACATCATCGTCATCGATTCTGGCAACATCCCATCGTTGAAGTTAGAGAGAGCCGTGGAGTCTACCACTTGTTGTATCAGGAACTTCAACACAACCCGGAGAAGTTCCATCACTACACCCGGATGGCCCAAGACAGCTTTGACGATTTGCTTCAACGCGTCAGAGGAACCATCAGCAGCTAGGGCACACAGCTTTGTCGATCTATTCCTGCGGAGGAACGTCTTTTGGTGACCCTGAGGTACGTACCTCACTTAGAAATTACACATACTTTTAAATGTATAAATATATTGTATTTATTTGATTTTAATATCATTAACATTTTTATTCCTTTTAATTTGGTCAGATTCCTGGCGACCGGAGAGACGCTGTCTTCGCTTCATTTCCAGTTCCGGCATGGATTGTCGACACTCAGTGGGATTGTTGCAGATACCTGTCGGGCAATATGTGATGACTTCCTCCTTCACCCCACCACACAACTATGGCTGGATAAAGCTGCAAGATTCATTGATATTTGTCAATTTCCAAACTGCGTGGGGGCTGTGGATGGCAAACATGTTCGGATCCTGAAGCCGGCTGGAAGTGGATCAGAGAACTTTAATTACAAGAATTTTTTTCAATTGTCCTAATGGCTATTGTGGACGCAGACTGTTGTTTTGTTGCTATTGATGTTGGACAATTTGGACGATCAAATGACTCAAAAACATTCAAAGACTCGGACATGGTAAAAAAAAACTCTATTCTAATACTTTCAACATTCCACCACCACGACCCCTGCCGCACAGTGATGGACTAGCTATGCCAGTTGTTCCTGTTGGTGATGAGGCATTTCCAATGTGCGCCAACCTCCTCAAGCCGTACTCTAGCCGTGACCTGAATTTGACAAAAAGGATTTTCAATTACAGACTGACACGGGCAAGACGCACAGTGGAGTGTGCATTTGGATTGCTGGCCTCAAAATGGCGTATCCTTGGAACTACCATCAATTTGAAAACAGACACAATTGACTACTAGGTAGTCAAAGCCTGCGTTGTCCTACACAATTTTGTACAGGTGAGAGAAAGACAACAATTTGACCTAGATGAACCGATTCCTAACAATTTGCGAGAATTTCAACAACACAACTTGAGGACAACCGTGGAAGTGTGCCAGATGAGGGACAATTTTGCATCGTATTTTGTCTCGGACAATGGACGTCTCTCAAGGCAGGACCAAATGGTGTAGTCTAGGTGTATTTATATACATGTCTACTTATTGTATACAAAGTTTATGTAAATTTTACTTTCTCTCATAATTTTTTGCTTATGCTTTTCGGATTAAAGCTTTCAATGCCAGAATTGAAATACCTCTGTGTACAATATGCCCTGTTTATAGTTATTTTTCTTAGGCTGCCTTCACACTTGCATTTGTGTCTGCATGCGAAGGGCATGCAGATGCAAACGAAGTGCAATGCAGCACATACTTATGTGAACGCATGCGGAGATTCTCCGCTGCGTTCACACAAGTATGGTGTCCGGGCAGCCAATCAGCTGTCTCTGGGGGCGGCCTGGAGGAGGAGATCAGCGGTGGAGATCTCCTCCTCCCGGCACAGCTGATCTCCCGCCAGTGTCAGCGGGGAGAAACAGCTGATCTGACAGCTGTTTAAATCTCCCGCGCTGACACCGGATAGGGTGATATCGGTGCAGGAGATAAGAAACAGCTGATAGCTGCTTCAAATCTCCCGCACCGACCTCACCTATTCGGTGTCAGCGCGGGAGATTTAAACAGCTGTCAGATCAGCTGTTTCTTCCCGCTGACACTGGCGGGATCAGCTGTGGCTCTGCATGATCTTCCGGTGGCTGCGGGGAGAGATTTCAATGAGATCCGCAGCATTCTCCTGCGCTGTTATGCGGAGGACACTGCAGATCCATTGAGATCCATGTATTGTTAGTGCGCTTGCGGGCTCTTGCAGATAAAACAAGCGCCCGCAATCGCACAAAAAATGCAACATGCTGCGTTCTTAAGGAGCACAAATTGTGCACATCCAAGCGCAACCGAACGCAGCAAAACGCAGGCACATGCTTTCCCATGTTAAACATAGGAACGCAGTGCGCAAGCGTTTGGCTGCGTTCAGTACGCTGCGCTTGCAAACGCAAGTGTGAAGGCAGCCTTATTGTAGTGTGAAGTAATTGCTTCTTCTGGCACAGTTTGGTTTGACTTTAGTTATTGTTGATGTAATTTTGTAGAAATATGTTTTTCACTTCCTCTTTATCAAATAAATGTGAATTTATTTTGTGACCTTCAACAAAAACGTTGAATGTCGACTTCCGCTTCCAAACTATATAAAATATAAGGGGAGACAACAGAGGCGCAATAGTGCCCTATCACCGAGTATAGAGTAGGGTCTTATAGGTATAATCAGGTTTACACTAACCTGGTCCAGTTGTGATTCCCACAACTGGAGTAAAGGCGTTGGTTTAGTATTGTAGGCTGCTGCTGGACTTCCACCTCCACACGATAGTGCTTACTTCAGGAGTTCTGGGATTAACAGGTGTACTACAGTCCGCGCTGCCCGGTAATCCAAGGAAACACGAGGGAAGCAATGTTCCAAGTAAAGCAGTTTCTTTATTCTTCAAACCGACGCGTTTCGGCGCCCAATCCTGGTGCCGTGCTCAGGGTAATACCCTGAGGACGGCGCCAGGATTGGGCGCCGAAACGCATCGGTTTGAAGAATAAAGAAACTGTTTTACTTGGAACATTGCTTCCCTCGTGTTTCCTTGGATGACCGGGCAGCGCGGACTGTAGTACACCTGTTAATCCCAGACTTCCGCTTCCGGCGCCTCCATGACCGCCGCATCTAAGGAGGCTCCGGGACCTGCTGGCAAGATCTGCCGCCATCCCCGGCCCTCTGAGCACTTGAAGGCCCGAAAACCTCCTGGAACAAGCGGGGAGGAGATGACGACCATAGACCGGTACTTTTCTAAGCCGGGGGAGGTGGAAGTAAACGCCGCTCTCCTCATGGCGGCGAGGGAAGATGGCGGGAACCGGCTGGGAACGATGGAGGTCAGGAGGGAGACGAATACCCAAGGGGGATCCAGGCAAGTGGGGGAGCAGCAAGAGGACCAGGTGTGGGGAAGAAACTCAAGCCACACTCACCATCAGCAGGCACAGAAGGAGGGAGAGTCTGGCATGGAGGGAATCAGTAGTGGAGGAGACATCAGCAGACTGGGGGACAAGCCAGGAGGATTAATCCAGGTGGACTATAAGCTCCTAGCAAAGGAGATGGTGGTGCACTTAGCATCTGACTTTAAAGCTGCAGTGGCAAAGCTGGTGGAAGCCACAACCCAAGAATTTAACAATAGGCTGTGCCAGCAGGATGTGCAGATACAGGAGGCTGAAACCAGAATTGCAGCTGCAGAGGGGAGGGTGGAGAAGCTGGAGCAACAGTTACAGGCTCTGCAGCAGCGCTCAGCTTATGCTTTGAATATGGATGATATAGTGAATAGAGAGCGGAGGAACAACCTGAAGAAAATAGGCCTCCCGTAGACCATCCTCCCTGCTCAACTGGTTGATATTTTTGAGGTAGACCTCCCGAAAACCTTGGGACTCCTACATAGATGCCCCACCAAGCGCACACACAGAATTGGTCCTCCTAGGGATCCCCTCCCCCGTGGTGCCGAAAACTCTAATGCTAGAGGTGACAAAATGGCTAATAAACCTCGTCATTCAATAGCGAGATATCTCAATCATAGAGATAAAGAAGAAATACTGCGGGCCTATAAAGCCAAAAAGATACCCCTTTCCATCAGGGGACATAAAGTATTAGTGTTTGCAGACTATTCCATTGAAGTTACTAATAGGCGCCGTGCATTCAGCGAGGTGTTCTTCATTCTTCACAGACGCAATATTCGCTTTCAACTAGCCAACCCTGCCACCCTGAGGTTCCGTTCAAGGGAGGGGGCTATGGTCTCCTTTACTGAGCCGGACGAAGCCATGTCTGTGGTGATGGAGGGGGAAAAATCCCCCACTCGCAATGACAATAGACGTTCTGGGGCAAATAGTCCCAAGGTTACTACTGCGGTGTCGGAGGAGGGAGAATCTCGGGACTCGGCTAGTGCAGCACAGGATGTTCTGGACTCTGGGAGACACTATAGACTACGTTCTGATGATATACAAGAAAGTAGCTCTCAAAAATCAACAACGCCTCGCCAGCGGCATCAACCGGTGTCTAAGTGGAACAAAAAAAGAATGGGCTGAGTAACGCACTTTTCTCTCTGAATTTTCTGTGGAGCCTAGCCTGCCGAGGAGGTCTTATAGTTATAAGGAGAGCTGAAAGGCTCCTAGGGGTTGATAGATAGGTTGGGAGGTGGGTTTTGGCCGGGGGGAGGAGGGCGGGAGCTAATATTAATCTGTCTACCGACCTTCCTGTCCGGTTTTAGAGGAACAGTGAATCCGGATGAAGTGCAAGCCCAGTGGTACAGGACCATTAGTAAATCCTGTGGGGAAGGAGTCAAGAATATTGTTTCTGATGTTGTTTTTGTTTCAGATTGATCGTTAAAGGGTTATGATGTAAAGGGGTCTGGGATGAAATTATAATTGATGATAATTACATGTGAAAAAGGCGGATCACCAGTGGTCTATTCTAGAGGTGATCTATGCCAAAGAGGAAAAAAGAGGAGTCTTTCAAAAGAAGTTGTGGGGGAGGATGAGGGGGGTCTATTCAAGTTGAAGGGAGAGACCTTGAGAATATTCTGTATGCACCTATTAAGTGTTGTTTTCCACAGGAATGCTCTTACAGATTCTATTGACAGCAAAGGGATGTCCAGTACCTATAGTTATTTGCGATGCCTGTTGAGTAGTTATATTCGTGTTAGCACACCCATGTGCAGTATTGGATATGGTTAGGTGGGTCTCCTGGAATGTTAAGGGCCTGCGCTCTCCGTCAAAGCGCATGATGGTCCTACGACACCTTAATAGGCTTCATGCTGATGTGGCATTGCTCCAGGAGACCCACTTGGCCTCTGAAGATTTCTTATCTCAAAAAACTTTGGGTGGGGGAGACTTATGGTTCAGGAGCAGTAGGGAGAAAGGCAGGAGTCTTAATACTGGTGCGGAAAAACTTGGCACATTTGATCATCTCGGTCGAGACAGACTCGGAAGGTAGACTGATCCATCTTACCCTACAGATAGAGGAAGATACTTTCAGTGTATACAATGTGTATGCTCCTAATGCTGCGCAGGGCCCGTTCTTTCAGTCCCTCCAGAATTGCTTGTTGACTGACCAACTTGATCTTCGGGTGGTGGGGGGAGACTTTAATAGAGTAGTACATGAATGTGAGGACAGACGTCACTCGACCCCTCAAGCTATGGATGTTGGGAAGAGTATTAGTGCTGTCCGTGATAGTTATCTTGAGAAACTATTCCATCACTGCAATCTAAATGATATTTGGCGTGTGATGCACCCTCTGGAGAAGGAATTCACTCATTTTTCACACCCCCCACGGGTCTTGGTCGAGAATTGATATGTTCTTTGTCTCGTCTTTGCTATTTCAGAGGACCATTGAATCTACTATTGAGAACATAGTCGTCTCGGATCATAGCCCAGTGGTGATGGAAACAAGAGATGTGCATCAGAAAGGTTCGGACTATCTCTGGAGATTTCCTGATACCCTGACGCGTGATGAAAACTTCATCACCAGGCTCAAGGAGTGGTGGGCTGACTACGCATCTAATAATGAGGGACATCGGACTGACCCGGGTCTTTTTTGGGAGGCAGAAAAATCTGTATTAAGAGGGAATGTCATGGCGTATAGTGCAAGATTGAAAAAGCAACTTAAGGAACAATATTTGAAGTCCAGCACTACGGTACGAGGTGCTTATTCCATTTATAAGCAGTCAATGACAGAGAAAGACAAAGACCTTTGCTTAGAGGCAAAAAAAGATTTTGATATGTGGGCAAGCAAGAAGGAGGATATCTATAGAAATAGGCTAGAATTGGAACTTCATAGATTTGGGCACAAGGCGGGCCGTCTTCTTGCCCGCTTAGCTAAAGGGAGGTATACGACCACCCCTATATTGGCAATCAAGGACAGGCATGGGTACACCTGGACTGGACCCAAGGATGTCAATCGAGTGTTGGGGAATTTCTATGCATCCTTATATAAAGAGTCAGGAGGAGAAATAGTGGGAGGAGAGGAATGGTTGAGGGACATTGAGCTACCGGGCCTAACAGAGGATGAGAAACAATATCTAAATGCGCCCGTTTCAGTTGATGACATAGAATTAGCCATACGGCAACTACCGGCTGGTAAAGCTCCAGGACCTGATGGCTTCAATGGGGCTTTTTTCAAATCGCTCAGAGAAGAAGTTTCTCCAATATTACGAGATTTGTATAACTCCATTCTGCAGGGTAACCCCATACCTGACAGGATGAACATAGCCCATATCAAGCTGATCCCTAAACCTGGAAAACCACCTACAGATCCAGCCAGTTATAGACCCATCTCCTTGGTTAACCAGGACTTAAAATTGCTTTCCAAGATTATGGCCGACAGGCTTGCCACTATTCTCCCCAGACTAATCCATTCTAATCAGGCAGTATTTGTTAAAGGTCGCTCGACCGCCACAAATGTTAGGAAGGCAATGCTCCTTCTGGATGTGATGAGAAGAGGGAAGGGAGGAGAGGGAGGGGATCCAGCCATGATCACTTTAGACGCTGAAAAAGCATTTGACAATGTTAGGTGGTCGTGGCTGGATCTAGTGCTGAATACTGTTGGGATAGTCGGCCCCTTTCGCCAATACTTATCTTCCCTTTACAGCACCCCGAAAGCATGTGTTAGTACACCCGGCTTTTTATCTGATACATTCAGACTAGAGAAGGGGACGAGGCAGGGATGCCCGTTGTCCCCTTTACTCTTCAACCTTGCCCTAGAGCCGTTAGCACGGTATCTGAATACTCAAAATCTGTTTGAGGGTCTGAAAATCAGAGAAAGGGAGGTGAAACTCTCCCTTTTTGCTGATGACATTGTACTTTTAATGCGGAACCCGGAACGAGATCTCTCCACCGTTCTAGACGTTATTGGAAAAATGGGAGCCTTTTCTGGCGTCCGCCTGAACAGGGACAAATGTGAAATATTTTTTATTCATAAACATTGTGGATCGCGCAACACAGAAGCCTTGGGTGGTATCCGTGTCATGCAAGATAGTATTAAATATCTGGGAATACACCTAGCAAGATCAGCGGGAACGATATATAGACTTAACTTCACTCCCATTATTGTAAAAATAGAACAAGAGTTGGGTAGATGGAAAGGACTTCCTCTGTCATTGATGGGACGTGGACACCTCATCAAAATGGTGAGCTTCCCGAGACTGCTGTACCCACTCCAGACACTCCCTCTGTTACTGAAACACGTAGATGTTCAGAGATTGAATGCTGCCTTCTCTAAATTCATCTGGAGAGGTAAAAGGCCCAGAATTGCCTTTACTACCTTGATACAGTCCAAAGACAGTGGAGGCCTTCACCTACCGGACGCCAGAGGTTAGAACCTTGCATGCATCATGAGACATGTATTGGATTGGGTTTAGAGGTACATCTAGATTCTCCAATGTGGCCCTAGAGAGCGAATTTGCGAAACCATGGGACCTGATATCACTGTTACATACGGCGTTATCACATATGCCACATAATATCAAACACACGACGATATATAGAGATACGGTCATGACCTGGAAAAAAATACGGATCAAGCTAGGCCTATCATGGAGAATTTCGGGGCGACTTAACCCATGGGCGTGTCCAGCCTTCCCTATGGGACGAGAGAATGCTCTGTTCAGGAGTTGGAGGGATGCGGGAGTTGGGAGTTTGACCGATCTCATGCATCTGGGGGAAAAGAGATGGTTGACGGGGCTGGAGACACTGACGAAATTCGGACTCCCACACTCTCACATTCTACAATATAGGCAAATTCAACATCATCTCCTGACACACTTGAGAGATATTACTGGAGAATTGGAGAGTGAGACCTGGAGGGACCTGACGCAGGAGGAAGGGGAACTCACATCCATTTCTACGATATATGCTAGGTTACAATCTATCCTTAGACCTAGAGGGCCACAGAAGATATGGCTGATTCGCGTCATCTTCACGTTCTATACCACACCATTGCTATGGTGGCCAAAAGATTATTTTTAAGTCATTGGTTAGATACCTCTTTACCAGGGGTGGAAGCACTGCGAAATGCTTTGAAGAAGACTCTCTCCTTGGAAGCAATGGAGACAATAAGGAATCCGACCCAACTCTCAAAGAAATTATTTTCTAAGTGGAGAGTCTTTATTGAAAGGGAATTATCGGAGACTGAAATAGCAGCATTCATGACCCCATTTAGAAAGACTTCTTGGTATGCTTTGGAAGATCTGGGGGGCACGTTGGGCAAGTTACGCTAGGGACTGTAACTGATTACTGCGACTAATGCACTGGACCCTTATAAGGTTTTGGTCTGAGGAGTATCCTAATTTGGAAGACATTGGTAAAGGACTCAAGGTGGGAATGGGTAGGGGTGGGGTTTTGTTAGCTGAGCCCTGATAAAAGGGAGAATGTAACTTTTGACAGCTGATTATAATGGGTTATGCTTTAAAAAACGATCACAAGTAGATTTAACGGTTAATTATACCTGGTTCATTATATTATTTATTTTTGTATGACAAGAAATTGATGTGCTGTATCATTTATTATTGTGTATTATGAAAATGTATATGTCTTATTTTTCGAAAACAATAAAAGTAAAAAATGATGGTTCAAAAAAAAAAAAAAAAAACAACGTTGAATGTCTACATTTTGTCTTTACTTTACTTTATTTCATGTACTGTTTAACCTCCCTGGCGGTATGATTAGGTCAGGAATTTTGTGCTAAAAGCGGGCTTACCCGCGTTCGCGGCAGATGCGGTGAAAAAACCGCATCTGCCGCACTTGCCGCATAGCCGCCGCACTTGCGGCGCGGTTGCGGTAATCTCCATAGTAAGTATAAGGGGACTTGCGGCAGATGCGGCAAGTGCGGTTTTGCACTTGCGGCAGATGCGGCAGGTGCGTCAAGTGCGGTTTTTTTCGCGACCGCACCTGCCGCAAGTGCAAAACCGCACTTGCCGCACCTGCCGCAAGTCCCCCTATACTTACTATGGCGATTACCGCAACCGCGCCGCAAGTGCAGCGGCTATGCGGCAGATGCGGTTTTTTCACCGCATCTGCCGCGAACGCGGGTAAGCCCGAGCTTGACTCGGGGTTACCGCTTCTGGCAGTGAATGTTAACCCCGAGTCAGGCTCGGGAATACCGCTAGGAAGGTTAATATAAACAACCATTTAATAACCATAGTGTGGTGAGTGCACCATACTTCTCAGCAACAGAACAGCGATGGTAGTAGTTTGGCAGCAGCATATATCCAGGGTGTATGTGGCTCATACCAATAGCCATAGCAATAGCATAACGCTCGAACATGCATCATGACAATCATGCAAAACAATAACCCAACAAGTATAATCGTGTTATCCAGCTTGTTATACAATCAAGATTGTTCGATATAAACTCTATTGTTACTGACCATACCATATTATATGAGTTCATAAAGTACACACATCCTTCTGTGATTATTGCTTTTCTGTAACTGTAGTAAAAATGTAATAACTATATTTTTATCCACAAACTTTTTTTGGTGGAGTTTGTGGTGGTCTAGCTTTAAACAACATAGCCAATAGTGTGTTTATGCAGCTTCAAACACTACAACATAGCTGCAGATGTTGCAGAAACGTCACTGGTTTTGTGACGTCACAGTGAGACTGCCAGCGATGTTGTAGCGTCTGACACTCACCACTGATCATGCCCCTGCAGTGATGTCCTTCTTCAGCATGCATAGGTGTGTGTGGCAGCAAGAGACCATCGATGAGCAAACGCCACAGGCTGGTCTTGATACTATCCAACTGGTGTCTACGTAGCGGCGCAGACTACATTTATACGTTGGTTTTAACATCCTCCGCCACTAAACGCATAGCGCAACCAAGGTCCACACCATCTAAATAGGGTTGACAGTTGACTGCTGTGTACTATGGATATCATGCATTGAGCAGAGGAGGCCGTCAACCAAGGTATACATGCAGCGCCGCTGACTACAGACCCTTGGTTTAACATAGGGACCTGACTGCTCACGCTTTAGCCCACCGTGTCAGGAGACACTAGCGGGAGCTGGAGTTGGTGTAAACAATACTTTCTATTCTTTACAACATTTTGCTGTTCCTATGGTATATGTTGAATCTGCTTCAGACAGTTCAAAAGCGAGCACGCGTTAAATTCCCAGCGACACCCGACAAGGTTTGATCACTGGTAGGATAACTGCCAAAGTTGAAGTGTGTTAAGTGTCCCTTTTCCTGCACCTTTTGTTCCTTTCATTACAATGGAACAAGAATTAGGTTTGTACAACTGTAATGAAAGGATGACAATATACAAAACTTGCTTTCTGGATAAAAAAAACAAAAGCATCAGTGTTTTAAGCTAAGGGGCAAACAAAACTTTGAATTTACATGATGCTATGACATCTTTAAAGTACCTTAGAGTGCCCTATCAAACAGATGTATTCTGTTTTATACTAAAGTGGATAATGTAGAACTGCTGTGTCTCACTCTCCTTGCTCCCGTCGGGTAACCTTCTAGTAACACTGCGGCTTTGCCCTGCTGCGCTTGGTTCCCTCTTTTGGTCGCTTGAGAGTCTGAGCGGTACATATAGATACTCTCAGATTGCCGGATTCTCTGTAGTCCGTGGAGGATCCCACAGGGGCAGGCTCCGTTGCCCGGTAAGCTGCCGGGGTTGGACACTCCAAAGTCCCTCTCTCCCCAGGCCAGCTATCTGCGCCTGGGAAGCTTTCCTTCTCTGGGTCCCTCAGCCGAGGAACCCTCTGTCCTCCCTCAGGCTCACTGCCTGGCTGACTATGGTCAAAGACCTTGAGGCAAAGACCTCCTTTCTCCCCCTGGAGGTGAATATATACCCTCCCGGGTTCCCTCCCACCATGTGATCTAGTGTGGGGGTGTGTGGGTATGGGTTCCACCCATCAGCCTGAAATCTACTTGCAGCTGGGATATCTGCACCGCTTTTATGGGTGCAGTACCCCTCTGTGTCGCCTGCATTCAGGGCGCCACACAAGCTTGAAGGTACATGTGATGGTAACGACACATCAGACAGCAGTGACAAATTTGATTGTACAGACAATGCTGGCAGAGGAGAGACACTTAGGGTACCTTTACACGCCGCTACGACAGGGTGGATACAACCAGCTACATGCTACAAATGTAGCTTGCATTGGCAATATACCCCGTAGTAGCGGCGTGTGAAAACGGTAGGAGGCAGCCGGCAGCAGATACATCTGTTTCCGAGCACTGCCCTGAAACAGGTGGCTACACAGGCGATTGTAGCGAGCTGTATCGGCGTGTAAAGAAGGAACAGAAGGGATGTGTGGACACCAGGCTATGTAGCTGGTACGTAGCTAGGGCGTGACACAGGCTCCAGGTTACCGCGCCCCATCAGCGATCATTGGAGGAAGCTCCTGCATGACGATTGGTAGTCGCTGCATAGTAAGGCATATTTAAGGAGCTGACCAGTCACACTACACAATTGCTCGAGCGTCATGTATTAATCAGCCTCCTGCGATGCCTGCCCAATCATGATGTTCTTGCTTTGTCCTATCAGCGTACGGACGTCTCGTAATCCACAATTGTGGCACGCCTATGTGCTGTCCCTGCTGCACCAGGTCCGCCCATATTAGCTTGTTGTAGCGGTGTGTAAATGAGGTAAGGTAAGCTACAGATGGCTACTTGTGGCACCCGGCGGTGTATCCTGCTATAGATGTAACATAGCGTAGCGCACCTTGTTGCGGCGTGTAAAGGTGGTGCGTTTACCGTTTGTAACCGTTTGTGCGTGCTCGTGCACGTGAAGTAGCTGGTTGTATCCACCCTGTCGTAGCGGCGTGTAAAGGTACCCTAAGTAATGAAATGTCCACTGGAGACGGTGTTGGTGGCACTGGTAATGGTGTTTCCTTTACTTTGCGTGGTCGTCCAACTTTTTTTGTTGTCTGTGCAGTAGAAGGCCGTTCTACTGTGACTTCCTGTGAAACAGATTTTTCCTTTTTCTTTGAAGTAGGATTTTTTGACACCTTTTTTCTCTTTCCTTTTTCAAGGGGAATCAGAGTGCTTTTTTCAGGTCCAGTTTCTTTGTGTGCATGTGAGGTAACACCGCTATGCTTTTTGGTACTACTCTCCACATGCTACTGAAAAGGGACAAGCAGATTGGTTGGTCGTGGTGTTGATGCTGTTAGTTCTGTGCAACTTAGCACCTCTGGAAGCATGTCTAGTGGTGGTGGTGGTGGTGGTGGCTGCATAGGTGCTGTCAATAAGGTGTTGACCGGGGGTGATGGGGGGGGTGTCCTGCAGCTAATGGAGCAGGACGCTTGAAGCAGGAGCTCTGCAGACAGAACCCTCACACTGGCACTTACTATCACCTGCGGGACTACTCGGTTTACACACAGCTGGGTGAGGACTCACGGAACCCCGGGGATGCCTTGTGCCTCTTCCCGCCGCAAGGAAGCATCACAAAAGGTGATTGATTTCTTCCCACTGGAGAACAAGCCTGCACACAGCTCTAAAATGGCACCGGCTGCAGCTTCCCCAGCACATTCTCCTCGTGCTCCCCGCAGCCCCACAGAGCGCGCTGAGAGAGATGAAGAGACGGGCCCTGTCACACAGCATTATATGCGCTCCTTGATTGATTCTATGCGCAAGACACTACAGTCAGACATGAGGGTCTGATCAGTGAGTTGAGAGATGACATGGTGGCTATTGGGGAGAGGAGAAGTCACTTGGAGAGCAAGGTGGCAGAATTTGCTACAGCACACAACCAGCTAGCTGATGACTTTCAGGTCTTGGATACAGAGATTCATAGTGTGCATACTATATTATGGGACCTGGAGGATAAGCTACGCAGGGGGAACATAAAAATTTGAGGAATTGAGGAATCTGTAGAAGATAAGGACATCTCAGGCACTGTCACCACCTTTCTTCTGACCATCCTCCCGGAGGTTCCCCCCTCTGATTTCTCTATTGACAAGGCATATAGGCTCCCTAAGCCTGCGCACTTACACAAGGACCTTCCTAGAGACACTCTCATGTGCTTTGTATATCCTATGGTCAAAGACTTGATCCTTCAAGCATTGAGACGCAGTCCTCAGATTGATGCTCCGTTCAGAGATTGGAAGGTTTTCCCTGACTTGTCACCCGGGACTCTGGCACGGAGACGTGATTTTGCCCCTTATTGTCAGGGTTTAAGAGACAAAGGAATCCCGTACAATTGGGGTTCCCCAGTCAAGGTGAACTTTTGCTATAAAGGATCCCGTCAGTCCTTCTCCTTTCCTACTCAGCCTGGAAAGGCATTGAGAGCCTGGAATCTAGCGGCACCTAGCAAGACCTAATCACCAGTCTCCAAACCACGAGGAGAATCCAGAGAATCCTTAGTTACAGAGAACGGGATCAGACGTTCTCCCCGCACTTGACTGTTGGGGTTCTGTTTTCTGCTGATTTCCTGCATTTGTTGTGGCCTTATTTGATCCTTTTGCTGGCCATGAGGTTCACGGTCGGGCTGACTTCTTCAGTGGTAGTATACTCGGCCTCCTCTTCTGTATTTATACGGAGGAGAGATTTGGTGAACCTGCCCTTCAGAAGCTCGGTCATCGTACTGAGTTAATTTTTGAGTTAACATATTTGTGGTATTTGTTGTTTGTAACCTTCTGACTACCCCTCTCTTGTTTCTTTCCTTTGTTTGTTTAGTAGTCTTGCCTGCGGTATTGAGAATTCTTGTTTAACAGATTTGACTCTTAGATTAGTCACGTTAAATGTAAAAGAGCTGAACTCCCCAGCCAAACGTTCGTTTCTGTGGAAGGAGGTGTGTCATTCTAAAGCTGACATCTTTTGTATCCAGGAGACACATCTCCTGGAAGGAGATAATGGCAGACTTCGGCATAAATCTTTCACCAATATTTTCTTTGCCAATCACACGACAAAAAAGGCTGGCGATTGCATTATGGTTAAAAATTCTGTCCAATTCCAGCTGATTAACCTAGTAGCGGACCAGACTGGGAGGTTTCTCATTTTAATTTGCTCCATTTCTGGCAAGACTATAACGATTGGCAATCTGTATGCACCCAATGATGCCCAGTTACGTTTCTTGAAGACCTTTCTTAAACAGCTGAGGGAGGTGGCTCAGGGTATGACAGTCATATGTGGTGACTTTAACATGGTCATGAATAAACAAATGGATAGCTCTTGTGCGAGAGGTCAGAGAGGAAGAGAGCCGGGGCCATTGTGCAGAGTTTCATCTCCACGATGTCTGGCGTTATTTGCAGTGTACAGAGAGGGATTTTTCCTTCTCCTCCCATAGACACAGGACGTACTCCAGAATCGACTTCTTCTTGGTGGATAGTGATGCGACTGCATCCTATGCCTCTGCAGATTTGGGGCTGATAACCTGGTCGGACCATGCACCGGCATAGTTGGAAATCAGACTGGGAGCTGATCAGCGTTCTGACCGCTCATGGAGGTTGAATGTTGGTCTCCTCTCTCATAAGAAAGTCCACCATGGAATGGAACCTAGCCTCTTTCTTTGATATAAATGACAATGGTGAGGTGTCGGATGACACGTTATCGGCGTCCCATAAAGTGGTTTTGAGAGGTCTCTTTATTCTGAAGGCCTCTCAAATGAAAAGAGCAAGAGATCAGTTGAGGTCCAATTTGATATCGCGCCTTCACTGTCTGGAAACACAAAATAAACGTGACCCGACATCGCATCTGATATCTCAAATAACATTGGTCAGACATCAGCTTCATGCGTTATTGTTACACCTTAAACTAAAACATTATGCTGCTGGGGACAGAGCAGGGGCCATTCTGGCCAGGCGTATAAAAAAACGTACAGCTAGTGCAGTAATAGACTCTATGGTAGACAGTAAGGGTAGACTAGTGAGACACCCGAGAGAAATAGTGGAAATTTTCGCTCAATACTACGCCAATCTGTACAATCTGAAAAATAATGAGTGTACCCTCAACCGACCACTCAGTCTATTGACACCTTCTTGGCGGCCTTGGACCTCCCTGTGGTATCCAAGGAACATTTAGGGTCCTTGAATTCCCCTTTTTTCTTTGGCCGAAATCACGAAAGTTATTACCTCAACAAAAAAACATTCAGCTCCTGGGCTGGATGGTTTCCTAAAAGAATATTATAAGTCTTTTTCACATCATCTTTCACCCTATCTTCTTAGACTTTTTAAGCTTTGGCAAGGCACGGGTACGATACCTGCTGAAGCTTTAGAAGCCACAATAACTACTATTCCCAAGCCAGGTAAGAGGCTGGATTTACCTAACGATTATCGCCCTATTTCTCTTCTAAATAGTGACGTAAAAATCTACTCTAAACTCTTGGCGAACCATTTGTCCGAGATCCTCTCTGTCTCTGGTTGACTTGGATCAGGTGGGGTTTGTGGCGGGGAGGCAAGCGGGGGATGGATCCCGGAGAATGTTGGACCTTATCGGGGTGGCTGAGAAAAGAGCGGTCTCCAGTGTATTCCTGCCATTGGACGCCGAAAAAGCGTTTGACAGGGTACACTGGGGATACCTTAAGGAAGTGTTGCGGAGTTTTGGCATTGTAGGCCCTATTGCCTCTGCAGTTCTCAGCCTCTATTCTCACCCCAATGCTAGAGTCCTCTCCTCTGGATTCAGGTCTGGCCGCTTCTCCATCACGAATGGTATGCGACAAGGCTGTCCGCTATCGCCAGTGATTTTTGCCTTGGTGGTGGAGCCTTTGGCTGTGAAGATCCGCACTAACCCCCTCGTTTCGGGGATCAGGGTTGGGAGGAGTGAGCATGTCACTGGTCTTTACGCAGATGAAAGTTATTATTTCCTGCACTAACCCCGACACCTCCTTACCAGCTGTAATGCAGACCCTCTCATCGTTTGCCCAGGTCTCTTATTATAAATTGAACGTGTCTAAGTCGCTTATTTTTCCTGTCCATGTCCCTCCTTTGAGGTCTACTAGGCTAGCCTCGCAATTCCCTTTCAAATGGTGTCCGGAGGGGATCCCGTATTTGGGTGTCACGCTTTGTTCGTCGGACTTGGTAGCATCGAAGAATTTGGAGTCTCTGACGACCATCTTGAGGGGCTGCATCGAGTCACATCCTTTGCGGGATCTCTCCTGGATTGCCAGAGCACAGGCGTTCAAGATGCTGATTCTCCCAAAGATCCTATATTGCTTTAGGTGCTTGCCAATCTCATTCCCTAATGAGCTAATGATTAAACTTCAGAACTTGGTGACTAATTACAGTTGGGCCGGTACAAAAACCTAGAGTAGCTAAACAAGTGGTGTTTCTTGGCCTGGGAGGAGGTGGAATGGGAATCCCTGACCTTAAGGCTTACCACAGGGTGGTCATCTTGGAGGAGACAAAAAGGAGGTGGTATGCTCCTAAAGATTTGAGATGGATACAGATTGAAGGTGAATCTTTGGGAGGGGGCTCTCTGTGAGGGCTTTTGGCCGTGGAGTCCCTACGTCCAACAGTGAAGGTGTGTGGTCTGGATGCTGCGTGCACGTGGAGATGGTCTCCCGATGGGTGGAATCTTCCCCCCCTCGGTGATTCCGCTGGCTGCTCTGCGTTTTCATGTCCCTTCTTTGGACGTGAACCTGAGGACAAGCGCAGGGATCGAGACTCTGAGTGATTTACTGGCGGATGGCGAATTGATCCCATTTGACTCCTTAATCATGTCATTCCCCTGACTCAAGGGCATCTTCCTGCAGTATTTCCAGATGAGACACTCTGAATTCTAAGATCCACATAACTAGTGAGGAGCACATAAACCTCTCCCCTGTTATAGTTGTGGCCAAAAGTATTGACACCCCTGCAATTCTGTCAGATAATACTCAGTTTCTTCCTGAAAATGATTGCAATCACAAATTCTTTGGTATTATCTTCATTTAATTTGTCTTCAGTGAAAAAACACAAAAGAGAATGAAGCAAAAAGCAAAACATTCATCATGTCACACAAAACTCCAAAAATGGGCCAGACAAAAGTATTGGCACCCTCAGCCTAACACTTGGTTGCACAACCTTTAGCCAAAATAACTGTGATTAACTGCTTCCGGTAACCATCAATGAGTTTCTTACAATGCTCTGCTGGAATTTTAGACCATTCTTCTTTGGCAAACTGCTCCAGGTCCCTGATATTTGAAGGGTGCCTTCTCCAAACTGCCATTTTTAAATCTCTCCACAGGTGTTCTATGGGATTCAGGTCTGTACTCATTGCTGGCCAACTTAGAAGTCTCCAGTGCTTTCTCTCAAACCATTTTCTAGTGCTTTTTGAAGTGTGTTTTGGGTCATTGTCCTGCTGGAAGACCCATGACCTCTGAAGGAGACCCAGCTTTCTCACACTGAGCCCTACATTATGCTGCAAAATTTGTTGGTAGTCTTCAGACTTCATAATGCCATGCACATGGTCAAGCAGTCCAGTGCCAGAGGCAGCAAAGCAACCCCAAAACATCAGGGAACCTCCGCCATGTTTGACTGTAGGGACCGTGTTCTTTTCTTTGAATGCCTCTTTTTTCTCCTGTAAACTCTACGTTGATGCCTTTGCCCAAAAAGCTCTACTTTTGTCTCATCTAACCAGAGAACATTCTTCCAAAACGTTTTAGGCTTTCTCAGGTAAGTTTTGGCAAACTCCAGCCTGGCTTTTTTATGTCTCGGGGTAAGAAGTGGGGTCTTCCTGGGTCTCCTACCATACAGTCTCTTTTCATTCAGACGCCGACGGATAGTACGGGTTGACACTGTTGTACCCTCAGACTGCAGGGCAGCTTGAACTTGTTTGGATGTTAGTCGAGGTTCTTTATCCACCATCCGCACAATCTTGCGTTGAAATCTCTCTTCAATTTTTCTTTCCGTCCACATCTAGGGAGGTTAGCCACAGTGCCATGGGCTTTAAACTTCTTGATGACACTGCGCACGGTAGACACAGGAACATTCAGGTCTTTGGAGATGGACTTGTAGCCTTGAGATTGCTCATGCTTCCTCACAATTTGGATTCTCAAGTCCTCAGACAGTTCTTTGGTCTTCTTTCTTTTCTCAATGCTCTCTGATATCTTTATGCATTTCCCCCGAACTCTGCCATCACTACTGTGTCTAACAATACCTATTTACTATACGTTATAAGATTACTTATTTATAACTAAATATGTCAATTCTAATGATATCTCTCTTTCTTGACAGAGACCGTGACACTGTGGTATAGAAACAGCTTCTCACCACCTATCCTCTGCACCTGGTCTAAGAATATGTCACTCGCTGTTATCACAGCACCCTCGCACTGCATACAACGTTATTACGCACTGCACATGCGCGTTCTCACCAAGCGCATGCGTCCTATACCTGCTTTCCACCTGACACTTCTGTGAGGCTCAAATGCCGGAAGTTGTCACACGGGCACCGGAAACACAACTAATTGATCCCGCCCACCACACATATAATGCAGAGCTCCGGCGCTTCACAGTGCACACAGCGGGGGACGCCATCACCAGCAGCATCTATGCGCTAAGGTGACAAGGGGCAAATACTTAACTTAACTCCAGCCTAACATTGCTTTACCTTGCCCTGATAAGCTTTCTCTTTTTCCTTAGGATTTTATCCTATTCACTATTGCAACCCAAACACAGGAGTAAGTATTGCAGAACTATACCACCCAGTAATTTAAAGAGAGGTTACCCATACACTGGAGAACACAATTTTTTTAGGAGTTAGGTCAGACAACTGTTCTTAATTAATTTTTGGATGCTGAATCCAGAAATGATCTCAGTTTTTCTCTATCACGTCAAGTTTTTGAACTATAGGATTTTTGTCTTCTCAAAAATATGTAAACTACTGTACCTAAAAAGTGTTTTTTTTTCAAGATATTGATAATTATGACGTATTGGGAGCTGCACACACCTCTCACCACGCTGTCTCAGTTGTGACTACTCTTACAAGTTGCCACGTAGCTCTTTATGACTCGAATTGTAATCAGATAACAAGTCTTATTACAGATATCAGTGCAATTGTGCTTCTCTGGCAGGTAAGTTGTGGAGGAAAAACTTGACGTGCTAGAAAAAAACTGACTACATTTTTGGAATCAGCATGCCAATTTTAGTATAAATCAGCTCAAAAACCTAACTCAACAGAAATTTTTTTTCAAATTGTTCCCCAGTGTTATCTATCACTGGTTCACCAGATTCTGCGACTTTGAAAAAACTACCTTACCAAATCTCTTTACAACCCTATATATCATCACATCCAGGCAGAACCATTTTACCTGTCTCCCTAGGTAAACTTTAGTCATAGATTCTACTCCAAAAACATTTTTATCACTTTTAGTGTATTCACACTGAGATTTTCATATAAATATAGAGAGATGAGAAAAATGACTGCCACATTGTACCCATCATATGTGGATCAACAAGGAAGCATTTAAAGCCGTAGTTTAAATACTCAGGTATGCACCATAGTTGTTATTGAGTGCCACTCATGTGAGGTAGATATGAGGGATCCCAACAGGGCCTGTACGTGTCTCAATCATAAGTAGACTCGCTCCTGTCTCCTTTACACTTTTTTTCATGTTTTCTCATAACTTTTTATCTTTCTGTCATACTCTTTCCCTTGGTCTTTTCTTGTTTACAACTGGGGAACAACCTCCCCCTATTAACTCTGCCACATTGTCAAACCGTACCTATGTTACAAAAGGTGTCATTTCTTTGTTTTCCACCGTATATCACATGGCTTCGATACAGCACTCCCGCACCGCGTGATGCTCGTTCGTATACCACAACTTCATAGGCACGGACACCCAGCACCTAGGTAAAAAAACCTCTTGACTAAGTGTAGGATACCTTGCTGATTCTTAACTTTAGATATATTCTCAGATATGATGTTGTATTTTTTTCCTTTTGCAATACCGGTTCGTTATACATGTAACGATGTTATACATTGTATGGTCTTAATGCAACATGATATCAACACCAGTGATGTGTACTATTTGAGACACTGGCATGTTCTGTTCATTTACTTTGTGTATTTTCTGTATATCTGTATCCATGTAGATAATCCTTGAAAAAGGCCAGTAGGCCGAAACGTCGGATTTATATAAAGCTGGATTGTCCAATAAAAAAACACCTTTTTCATTAATTCTTGGTCTTCAATTTATCAGTGTGCCGAGGTTTTTCATACATGTTGACTTATAAATATTTTACCTCTGAGCACCCATTTAAGGTTGAGCTTCAAACATCACCTATTTCCAGCAGGACAATGACCCAAAACACACTTCAAAAAGCACTAGAAAATGGTTTGAGAGAAAGCACTGGAGACTTCTAAGGTGGCCAGCAATGAGTCCAGACCTGAATCCCATAGAACACCTGTGGAGAGATCTAAAAATGGCAGTTTGGAGAAGGCACCCTTCAAATATCAGGGACCTGGAGCAGTTTGCCAAAGAAGAATGGTCTAAAATTCCAGCAGAGCATTGTAAGAAACTCATTGATGGTTACCGGAAGCGGTTGATCGCAGTTATTTTGGCTAAAGGTTGTGCAACCAAGTTTTAGGCTGAGGGTGCCAATACTTTTGTCTGGCCCATTTTTGGAGTTTTGTGTGAAATGATCAATGTTTTGCTTTCTGCTTCATTCTCTTTTGTGTTTTTTCATTGAAGACAAATCACATGAAGATAATAATACCAAAGAATTTGTGATTGCAATCATTTTCAGGAAGAAACTGAGTATTATCTGACAGAATTGCAGGGGTGTCAATACTTTTGGCCACAACTGTATATAATATGGAAACTACTGGGCTGTATATATAATATAGAGGCTGAGGGCTGTATACATTATTTGGAGGAAGTCGGGCTGTATATATTATTTTATATAAAATATAAGGGGAGACAAACAGAGGCGCAATAGTGCCCTATCATTTGGTATAGAATAGGGACTTATCGGTAAAAAACAGGTTTGCACTAACCTGGTCCAGTTGTGACTCCCACAACTGGAATAAGAGCGTTGGTTTTAGTAATGCAGGCTGCTGCTGGACTTCCACCTCCACAGGGCCGTGGGTGCTTCAAGAGTTCTGGGGTCAAAGGTGTGTTACAGTCCGCGCTGCCCGATCATCCAAAGGATCACAGGGGAAACAATGTTCCAAGCAAAGTTTTCTTTATTCTTACAAACCGACGCGTTTCGGCGCCCAATCCTGGCACCGTCCTCAGGGTATTACAAACACCATATCAAATCACCTTTATATATCATATACAAGGGGGGTGTGGCCGAAGGGGAGTGGTAGTGGGTGTGTGCCCTGTTGGTGACGTCAAAAACGTCACTCCTGGGGGTGTAACATTGTATTTTGGCGCAAAACACCATAAAAGAGTTTTACATACATCCTAAAATTCACTTAATCATTCTAAAAGTAACTACAACAATTGACTCATAAAATAATGCTAAAAATATATAATATATCTAAAAAATACGAGTAAAAACAGCACTGCCATGGATTAAAAATTGTTGTTGGCACCTTGGGCAGTATTAGAACCTGTGTGGACTGATTGGGGTTCCTATGTCTTGTCAATCAGGCTATACCATCTATTTGGTTCTTTTTCTTTTCCATGAGTATCTCAGCATTTCTATCAATTATGTACAAGGGGAAGTATCAAAGTTCAACTATATGTCTAATTCTCATATTGCACCATTTGTGAGAAATAAAATAAGTGAGGTTGAATGTGGAAAATAAAATAAAAATTTATAATATTTTGTAAAAGTAAAATCGTGAAAAAAATAAAAAGTAATAAAATATTTAATTTTGCTGTTGATTGTGTGTAAGTATTTATATATATTTTATTTATATATATATATATATACACATACTCTTTTTCCTTTTCAAAAATAAAAATTATAAATCAATTTGTGTATAATTGTATATCAAAAGTGAACGTATATATTGAATATTCTATGGCTTTAATTTACATCATGTCATTTTGTAGAATAGACACTAGATGGCAATCTTGTTAGGGTGGGTATAGGAGCCGCAGTACCATTTTCTACCACTGATGTCGCTAGTGCTACACGAGTCAATGTAATCGTGTTAGGTGTAGTATAAATGTTCGCCACTTGTGTCACTAGTGCTATGCGAGTTAATGCAATCGTGCTGGTGTTCAAGTGTTTCTCTGTTTTAACCCGACAATATAAAACAGAGGTGGTCATGAATCAAGGAGCTTGGTGAGATTATAAAGCTACCTTGTTAGTGTTCTTTATAAAATAAGCTGAATCAATATGTACATTCTCTTATAAGTGTGCCACAATAGTAATGGGGCTGTGAAACATGTGATAATCAAAAGCCCAAGATGGAAACAAATAAAATAAGGCTTAATGGTTTATAAAAGTGTTGCTTAGTCATATGGACCAAAAAATAGTAAATACACAAGGCTAGCAATTCTCACTAGTTATCTTATATTAGTTCTGAAGCTATGTTAAGACCTCTTGGTTTTAGTGTGTTTAGCTGAAACATCCAAAATTGTTCTTTTCTTTTCAGTATTTCAAACCTGTTTGCTATGTCAGACTGTATGTGTTCAATTGGGGTCAGTTTGAGCAAAGATGGGTCATTATTATGTTTTTGTGCAAAATGGGCTGATAGTCCATGGAATTTAAAACCTTTCCTTACATTTGATCTGTGCTTATTAACCCTTTCATGCAATGGTCGTATAGTCCTTCCCACATATTGTAATCTGCAGGGACACTCCAGGAGGTAAATCACATAGTCTGTCTCACAGTTCATGTTTTGTTTTATGGGGTATAATATCCCAGAGTCTGTGGATGTGAAATCTCCTGTGTTTTGGATGATTTTACAACATAGGCACCTTTTCTTTCCACATTTGCTGGTTCTGGCTTGTGTTATATTTCCAGGTTTTTCTCTCTTGGTATTCTTCTTGAGCCTACTGGGTGCAATAATGCTTTTGATGTTTGGGGCACGTCTATATGTTATCCCTGGTTTATTGGGGATAATTCTCCCTAATACTGGGTCTGCTTTTAGTAAATGCCAGTGTTTTTCAAGGATCTCTCTTATAGTCCTGTGGCAGCTATTGAATCTTGTGATAAAATTGAAATTTTGTTCTCCATTCCCTCCATGCTTTTTTTCTTTCTGGACCAGGAGTTCTTCTTGCGTTAGAAGCTTACTCCGATCTCTGGCCATTTCTACCAAATTTTTAGGGTATTTTCTTACTAAAAATCTGTTAGTTAGGACTTTAGCTTGAGCAAGGGAAAAAGATTTTGATGAGCAAGCTAAAGTCCTAACTAACAGATTTTTAGTAAGAAAATACCCTAAAAATCCTTGAAAAACACTGGCATTTACTAAAAGCAGACCCAGTATTAGGGAGAATTATCCCCAATAAACCAGGGATAACATATAGACGTGCCCCAAACATCAAAAGCATTATTGCACCCAGTAGGCTCAAGAAGAATACCAAGAGAGAAAAACCTGGAAATATAACACAAGCCAGAACCAGCAAATGTGGAAAGAAAAGGTGCCTATGTTGTAAAATCATCCAAAACACAGGAGATTTCACATCCACAGACTCTGGGATATTATACCCCATAAAACAAAACATGAACTGTGAGACAGACTATGTGATTTACCTCCTGGAGTGTCCCTGCAGATTACAATATGTGGGAAGGACTATACGACCATTGCATGAAAGGGTTAATAAGCACAGATCAAATGTAAGGAAAGGTTTTAAATTCCATGGACTATCAGCCCATTTTGCACAAAAACATAATAATGACCCATCTTTGCTCAAACTGACCCCAATTGAACACATACAGTCTGACATAGCAAACAGGTTTGAAATACTGAAAAGAAAAGAACAATTTTGGATGTTTCAGCTAAACACACTAAAACCAAGAGGTCTTAACATAGCTTCAGAACTAATATAAGATAACTAGTGAGAATTGCTAGCCTTGTGTATTTACTATTTTTTGGTCCATATGACTAAGCAACACTTTTATAAACCATTAAGCCTTATTTTATTTGTTTCCATCTTGGGCTTTTGATTATCACATGTTTCACAGCCCCATTACTATTGTGGCACACTTATAAGAGAATGTACATATTGATTCAGCTTATTTTATAAAGAACACTAACAAGGTAGCTTTATAATCTCACCAAGCTCCTTGATTCATGACCACCTCTGTTTTATATTGTCGGGTTAAAACAGAGAAACACTTGAACACCAGCACGATTGCATTAACTCGCATAGCACTAGTGACACAAGTGGCGAACATTTATACTACACCCAACACGATTACATTGACTCGTGTAGCACTAGCGACATCAGTGGTAGAAAATGGTACTGCGGCTCCTATACCCACCCTAACAAGATTGCCATCTAGTGTCTATTCTACAAAATGACATGATGTAAATTAAAGCCATAGAATATTCAATATATACGTTCACTTTTGATATACAATTATACACAAATTGATTTATAATTTTTATTTTTGAAAAGGAAAAAGAGTATGTATATATATATATATATATAAATACTTACACACAATCAACAGCAAAATTAAATATTTTATTACTTTTTATTTTTTCACGATTTTACTTTTACAAAATATTATAAATTTTTATTTTATTTTCCACATTCAACCTCACTCATTTTATTTCTCACAAATGGTGCAATATGAGAATTAGACATATAGTTGAACTTTGATACTTCCCCTTGTACATAATTGATAGAAATGCTGAGATACTCATGGAAAAGAAAAAGAACCAAATAGATGGTATAGCCTGATTGACAAGACATAGGAACCCCAATCAGTCCACACAGGTTCTAATACTGCCCAAGGTGCCAACAACAATTTTTAATCCATGGCAGTGCTGTTTTTACTCTATTTTTTAGATATATTATATATTTTTAGCATTATTTTATGAGTCAATTGTTGTAGTTACTTTTAGAATGATTAAGTGAATTTTAGGATGTATGTAAAACTCTTTTATGGTGTTTTGCGCCAAAATACAATGTTACACCCCCAGGAGTGACGTTTTTGACGTCACCAACAGGGCACACACACACTATCACTCCCCTTCGGCCACACACCCCCTTGTATATGATATATAAAGGTGATTTGATATGGTGTTTGTAATACCCTGAGGACGGTGCCAGGATTGGGTGCCGAAACGCGTCGGTTTGTAAGAATAAAGAAAACTTTGCTTGGAACATTGTTTCCCCTGTGATCCTTTGGATGATCGGGCAGCGCGGACTGTAACACACCTTTGACCCTAGAACTCTTGTATATATTATTTGGAAGCTGTGGGAGCTTAGCAGTAGCCTCCAAATAATATATCCAGCCCAGCACAGCCTCCAAATAATATATATAGCCCAGCACAGCTTCCATCTACTATATAATTGTCTAAGGCGTCTGTCGGTCACAGAAATCGCACTCGAGACGGGAGCTGCTCATTGGTGCCCGCCTCCGGCGGGCACCAATGAGCACAGACTATGCAAATTGGCGCGCAAATTCAAAGTTCAAATTGCACGCCAATTTGCAGCCCGGCAACAGTGGCGTGTTAGCGCCGCTGTCGCTGAGCCCGGCGACAGGCGCTAACGCGCCACTGTTGCCGGGATACACGAAACCCGCCGCCCCCACCTCGCCTCTCCCCCCACGCCCCCATCTCGCCTCCCGCTGTTCTCACCCATCTGTACACAGGGCGGGCTGTGTGATGTCACATCAGCCCGCCCTGTGTACAGATGGGTGAGAACAGCAGGAGGCGAACGGGATTACTGCGCCCCACCACCCACCTCACCCGCATCCATACTGCCCCCCCTCGCCTCCCGCTGTTCTCACCCGTCTTCTCCGTCACTGCGGTCATGTGACAGGGCGGGCTCATGTGACATCACAGAGCCCGCCCTGTCACATGACGACCACTACAGAAGACTGGTGAGAACAGAGGAGGGCGAGGGGGATCCAGCCCAACGCCTCCATCATGCCCCCCCTGCATCCATTCCATCCTGCCCCCCCATGCTCCATCCTACCTCGCTCGTTCCATCCTGCCCCCCGACTCTATCCTGCCTCGCTTGCTCCATCCTGCGCCCCCCCCTGCTCCATCCTGCCCCCCCCGGCTCCATCCTGCCCCACTCGCTCCATCCTGCCCCACCGTCTCCATCCTGCCCTGCCGGCTCTATCCTTCCCCACCCGCTCCATCCTGCCCCCCCGCCACCATCCTGCCCCCCTCTGCCACCATCCTGCCCCCCTCTGCCACCATCCTGCCCTCCCCCATCCTGCTTCCCCCCCCACCACCATCCTGCTCCTCTGGTCCCATCCTGCTTCTTCGGCTCCATCCTGCCCCCCACCACCATCCTGCCCCGCTCGCTCCATCCTGACCCCCGCCACCATCCTGCCACCCCCATCCTGCACCCCCCCCCCCCGCCAGCATCCTGATCTTTCGGCTCCATCCAGCTCCTCTGGCTCCATTCTGCACCGCTCGCACCATCCTGCCCCCCCGCCACCATTCTGCAATGCTCGCTCCATTCTGCCCTACTCGCCACCATCCTGCCCAGCTTGCTCCATCCTGCCCCGCTCGCCACCATCCTGCCCCCCCCTGCTCCTCAGGCTCCATCCTGCCCCGCTCGTTTCATCCTGCCCCCCTACCACCATCCTGCCCCGCTCGCCACTATCCTGCCCCGCTCGCTCCATCCTGCCCCGCTCGCTCCATTCTGCCCCGCTCGCCACTATCCTGCCCCCCCACCACCATCCTGCTCCTCCAGCTCCATCCTGCTCCTCCGGCTCCATCCTGCCTTGCTCGCTCCATCCTGCCCAGCTTGTTCCATCCTGCCCCCCTACCACCATTCTGTCCCCATCGCTCCATCCTGCCCTCCCCCCTGGCTCCATCTTGCCCCCCCCCCCCCGGCTCCATGCTGCCCCGCTCGCTCCATCCTCCCCCGCTGGCTCCATCCTGCCCCGCCGGCTGGATCCTGCCCCCCCACCACCATCCTGCCCCCTGCCACCATCATGCCCTGCTCGCTCCATCCTGCCTCCATCCTGCTCCTCCGGCTCCATCCTGCCCCGCTCTCTCCATCCTGCCCCGCTCACTCCATCCTGCCCCACTCACTCCATCCTGCTCCCCCGCCACCATCCTGCCCCGCTCGCCACCATCCTGCCCTGCTCGCTCCATTCTGCCCCCCATCCTGCTCCACCCTGCCACCATCCTGCTCCTCCTGCTCCATCTTGCCTCGCTCGCTCCATCCTGCACTGCTTGCTACATCCTGCCCCCCACCACCATCCTGCCCCGCTCGCTCCATCCTGCCCCGCTCGCCACCATCCTCCCCCCGCCACCATCCTGCTCCTCCGGCTCCATCCTGCCCCGCTCGCTCCATCCTGCCCCGCTCCCTCCATTCTGCTCCGCTCCCTCTGTTCTGCTCCGCTCCCTCCATTCTGCCTCGCTCGCTCCATCCTGCCCCGCTCCCTCCATTCTGGTCTGCTTCCTCCATTCTGCCCCGCTCCCTCAATCCTGCCCCCGCTGTTCTTGCTCCGCCTCTATCCTGTTCCCCCTCCACATCCATCCTGCTCCTCCTCCATCCTGCCCCTTTGCCGCCTCCATCCTGCCCCCTCCGGCTCCACCCTGCACCCCCCCAGCTCCCTCCTGCCCAGCTCACTCCATCCTGCCCCCCCGACACCATCCTGCCCCCCGGCAGTTAGCGGTCATGTGACCAATCAGCTGATCGGTTTCACAGGCAACGACGGGTCCTAAAGGCCTGTAGGACCTAGAAGATGGAGGTGGAGCGAGCCGGCGGACAGGTGAGTATCCTCACTGAGAATTTTTTTACTTTTACTGTGGAGGAGCAGGGGGCCGCGGGGAGCGGAGTATCACCATATACCATAGTGCTGCTATACATGTACTGTAATGTACCGCATATACTATAGTGCTGCTATACATGTCTGTAATGTACGTCATATACCTATAGTGTTACTTTACATGTACTGTAATGTACCAACCATATGCTGCATCATGTACGTATGTTCGTCATATACAGTTGTATCATCTGTAATGTCCAATTGTTAAGCGTGCTAGACTGTACAGCATGTAAGACTCACCTTTTTGCTTCATGGCTTATTTTTAAAATGAGAACACTATGCAGTCTTAGTACCTATATTTCGGGTGTTTATTTTAAATTCACAAACATATATCTACATATGTATTATATGAAAAGTAATTAAAAACTTTTAAAACTTTTAAAAACTTAGTAATCTAACGTATATTGGTTTTATTGCATATAATTGTTCATATTGCATTATTGTGGCCGCTTGTATTTGTCCCTCTAATGGTCAGAGGAGTGTTGAAGGAGATTATAACCTCCTGCTGTTAAACTCTTCTTATTATGAAGGAATAGGTTCCTGGGATATTCAGCTGTTACATCATGGTCTGCAAATACAAATTGATTTTTTACAATATATGCTTCTCAAGCTTTGTGTGTATTTGGTGATCCCTCTGCGCTCACCGGCGGGTTCCTGTAGATCCGGGGGTGCTGCATCCAAGAGGCAGCACCTCCGGATCAAGAGCACATGCCCCAAGGATCCTATTTCCATGCAGTGAACACAGCTCATCCTAGAACCTGACTCATCTTTTACTTGGTGCCTTGGTGTTCAGACTGCATTCCATAATTATGAAGACTGCATAGACGTATATTTTAAAACAATATGGGGTCAGCAAAGCTTCACTACGGCTGAGTTGATACATTGAGTATATGGTGCGGATTTTACTGTTTCCACATCCAAAATGTTTGCAGATCTCTCGCTTTTATTCATGCATTATGAGCGTCTTTTGTTGTGCAGCCCCCGGTCAGCGGTTTAACCTGCAGAATTAGTTTTCCCATGGAAATGAAGGAAATGAAGGAGTAAATCTACACCAGAAAGGCGCTTTTCTATAATAGAAATTGACATGCTGCGGATTTAAAAATAATAAAAGCAACAAAAGCCAATGTCTGCATACTGAATGAACGGCCGGAAGGTGGCGGGTATTAATGTCTTAGGTAATAGGTGTAGTTTGGCTCAGTGGGAGTAGCTCGGCATTTTACCGAAGGATTTAATGTTAATTTTTAAATCTATGCGGTCATGGAGCTGATGACAATAAAATCAGGGGTCTAGGGGTAAGACCCCTGGCGGGTACAGGTGGGATCGATTACAGCGCCCCATAAACTAAGCCATTCACTCCTACTGGTACGCTTCACCACCCACCTTTGTCTGGGGGTCTTACCTACAGACCCCTGCTTCTATTATAATCAGCTCCATGACCGTGCGGACTTAAAAATTAACACTTATTCCTTTCGCAGAAGGAAACACTGACCAATGCCCACCACTACCAAAGCATGCCAACCAGTCCACCCGCTATCTTCCGGCCGTCTAAAATACAAGTATGCCAACAATGTCTGTACAAACAAAACGCAGTGTATGGATGAGATTAAGCGAAAACATATACATTTTGCTACGGCCTTGGTGGCTAGTCCAATCCACATACTGCCAGACATACTGGAGCCATGCGTCTCCAGAGTCTTCTGATGGAGCAAACCATTCAGCAGTGGGTGAGACCCCTACTCCCCTTTGCATGGGCTGAACCCAGGAGCCCATACTATACATTCATGTTAATAGGATCAGATGTGAGTTGAGTGTGGAAGTGACCGGAGCGAGACCTGAGCTGAGGCCAGATCTCGTCGTCCGTGGGATTGTGTTGGATCCGTTGAACTCTAGGAAGGACTATTGCTTTAGTTTATCTGGTACAAGGATTATCAGGAGGTGTTCCGGATCTGTTTCCTTTGTTTGGACTCATTGCGGACTCTGTAGTTTTACCTTCTTGTGTGTTCCAGCTTTCTTGTTTAATAAATCTCCTTGGATTGATCATCGGCCCGGTGTCCCTTCCTGCTCTGTCGCACACCCCATCACAAACTGGTTGGCAGTGGAGGGATCAGAGCAGAGGAATGGAGGACAATGGCCCATCTACATCTGGAACCAGGACTTCTGAGTACAAGAACTGGACTGTGGGGAGCCTACAAACAAAGGCCCGAGAATTAGGAATCGCTTCAAAGGACTCTCCAAGGAGCAGCTAATTGAGTCTTTAGAAGGAGCTTGCCTGCAAGATGATGCTGAGGAAGCATCCCCACAGCAAATGAAGGAAATACTGCAGCTGGAGGTAAATACCCGGAATAGTCAGTGGGTTGTGTGGTACGAGGAGGAGATGGCCTTGCTGGGAGATGAGGTCCCCATAGAACATAAGATGGAGGACATTCGCTGAGCTAAGGATTGGCAGCGCATGATGGAAGCAGCTAGAAGCTCCAGACAGACTGTAATCCCAGCAGCCACCATGAGGGAATTCCCCAGCAAGGACTTTAAGCCATTTAATGAGGCTGCAGGTGACATTGAGGGCTTCTTCCAGGACTTTGAGCACCAGTGTCGATTAATGGAAGTTCCGGAAAGGGAGCGAGTCCGACATCTGGTGGGGCTCTTAGAGGGTGGAGCTGCCGAAGCCTAAAGAGCTATGGATCCTCGGTGGGACTGTGAGTATGCGGAGATTAAACAGACCATCCTGGAACACTATGCCTTGACGCCAGATACGTACAGGGCTCAGTTTCGTACCTTAGCCTGTGATGGGAAGGATCTTTCAAGATGTACACCCACAGGATCAAACAAGTATGTCATCGCTGGCTGGAGGGAGAGGGAGCCTTAACCTACCTAGCGGTATTCCCGAGCGTAACTCGGGGTTAATTTTCGCTGCCAGAAGCGGTAACCCCGAGTCACGCTCGGGGTAAATTATGGAGCTGGCAGTGGAGTCTCCTTACCTTCTCCTGGTGATCCAGCAAATGTCCCCACTGTGATCGCTGGTGAGAGCCCCTTCGGATGCCTCCATCTGACTTCCTGGTTCCGTCTCTGTGAGCCGCAGCGGCTCATGGGAGGCAGAACTGGGCGGGAAATACAAATGTATAAAAGTCTAAAAGTGACATACACATAAAGTCAGGTGATACAGTGTAATCCTGTCAGATTACACTGTATCACCTCAGATTTGACATTTGATCATCCTACACTGTCCTGCCTGCCCTTTTTGCTGCCCATAAAAGAAATTTTTTACAATGGCATCAAAGTGTCACTTTAGCATCTCCAAAGATGGGTTTGGATCAGATGAGCGACAGCGGCAGCGACACAGAGCACCTCACAGAATTGAGCGACAGCGATTCGTGGCAAGGATTCGTCATCCGACTCTGACACTGATCAGAGAAGTGGCGGCAGCGAGCGACGATTCTGCACCCGATCTCAGTGATGTGCGCACTTGGTGCCCTATTGATTGCGGTATGGATGAGGTAACGCCGCCAAGATTTCCGTTTACTGGATCATTTGGGATGAAGGTAGACGTTGAGCACAATGATCCTTTGGCGTTCCTAAAATTATTTCTCACAGATGAGGTCATTGAAAAGATTGTCACGGAGACAAATCGCTACAACGAGCAGCAATCCGCTACTCTGCATAACAAGTTTTCCAGGAACAGAAAATGGGAACTGGTGACTAGAGAGGACATCTGACAAAGAAAGTAATATTGTCGCGCCACTCTGTAATTGTCATCGGAAGCAGGTTATTTGAATGGGAACCTCACCTGTGCTTGTTGTGCAGTCTGCACAACAATAATTAGTGCATCGATGTTTATCTCCCTGTGTCCTCGGCTAATAAGCGGCTGTGGATGATGGAGATTTTGCGGCGTCCTTAATCCTAGCACCTCACATGTGAGTCGTCACGTGGTGGGTCCGTGGGCGTGTTCAGGACGTCATCCAAGGTCCTATTGCCCGGAGCTGCTCCATACCTCACTCTGCATAGCGGAGGAACGAATGCATTTCAAAAGAGTAATAGGTATTTGTGTGAGCGCTGGGGAATCAACCGGCACCAAGGCTATTATGAATTGTTACCTCTCGGCTTTATTTGTACAATAAAAAGGCAGGGTCCTTTAGGCCACAACGCGTTTCTACGCTCTCCAAGCGTCTTCCTCAAGTGGAATTAAGGACCCATATGACATTTCTCTTTATATAATGAACATACACCAATTAACAACAGGGGGAGGGGGGATGGCAAAACATGAGGGAACATCTAAAAACGTGACAGGAGCATATGGAAAAACTGGAATGAACTGCATAAGATATTGTTTGCCATAATTTGAATGTATGTACATATGGCATATATCATACTCCTCTTTCCTCTCTTTTCTTGTATATATTAAAAACATATAAAAATACATATAAAAATACATATAAAGATACATAAAAGTAAACATTAGCGGAGGTATTATAAAAGTCAATTGCATTAAAAAGCAATTACAATAATATTAAAATTAAATAATATTAAAAAATATATATATGTAGAAAATAAAATAAAAAAAACAAGAAAAAAAACAAACAACACAATTTAAAACATATATGAAACTAAAAGGTTTTTGTTAGCACATAATGCTACTATAATTTATATGCTACATGTTATATATTATATATTATTCTCTAGTGAAATGTTCAGACCTTCTGGTATTAAAGTACCTATTCTAAAAATCCAGTAAGATTCTCTTCTATTCAGGCTGCTGATTCTGTCTAATATATTCTCTCCTATTCTATCTATTATTACCAATTTGAATTTAGAGGGATCTTTCTCATGTGTTTGTAAAAAATGTTTTGATACACTATGTTTTATAAAACCTGTTTTGATATTAAACCTATGTTTATTCAATCTGGATCTCATGCTCTGGGTAGGTCTCCCCACATATTGGTACCCGCATGTACACTCAATCATATAGATGACAAAGTTAGAAGAGCAATCTAACCTCTGTTTGATTTCAAACACTTCACCTGTAGTATTTGATTAAAAAGTCTTGGCTTTATGGACCATATTTTTGCAACATTTGCATCTAAGTGATTCGCATCTATAACAGCCTTTAGTTTTACTTGTATTAATGATGTTGTATTTAATCCTATACTTCTGATTTTACTTGGGGCCAATATATTTTGAAGATGTTTTTTTCCCTGCGGAAGATTACTTTTGGTTTCTTGGGAAGAATTTTTGAAAGGATTGGGTCTCCCTGTAGGATAAACCAGTTTTTTTCTAATAACTTATGAATATTTTTGTATGATTTATTGTAGGTAGTTATTAGTACACTATTGTATTTGGTTTCTGTCCATTCTTTTTTTCCAAATTTTTGTGAATTATTCCTCTCCTCAATCTTTTCCATGTATCCTTTTTGAGTATAATTTTTGGTTTTGTTGAAAGCATCAACTAATAATTTGTTTGGATACCATTTTTCCTTAAATCTTGTTTTTAATATGTCCGCTTCCCTTTTGAAATCCTCATCGTATGAGCAGTTTTTTCGTATCCTAAGATACTGTCCATAAGGTATATTCCTCACCCAAGATGGAAGATGGCTACTATCGAATTTAAGATAACTATTGACATCCACATTTTTAAAAAATGTGGATGTACTTAAGAGGCCTTCCTCATTTATTTTGATCATGAGGTCTAAAAATTGGATGCGTTCCTTTGAATAGTTCATAGTGAACTTTAAGCCCCATTGGTTCATATTCAAAGTGTTTACAAAAGTATTAGCCTCCTCCTCACTCCCTGACCATATGATCAATAAGTCATCAATAAATCTCCTGTAGAATTTAATGTACTTACTACCTAGGGGGGACTGTGCGATGGCCACGGATTCGAATGCACCCATGTAGAGACCGGCATAACTGGGTGCGAATCTCGTGCCCATCGCACAGCCCCTTATTTGTCTATATAATGAATCCTGAAAACTAAAAATGTTATTATTTAAAATAAATTCAATACTATTTTTTAACAATTCCTTTTGGGTCTTTCTTATTAGAGGGGCTTTTGATATATAGTGTTCTATCACCTTTATGCCTTTATTATGAGGTATATTAGAATAAAGTGCACTAACGTCAAGAGTGATAAATAAAATTCCTGGCATTGGGGGAAGATCAGTTAATAATTTTATCAATTGGGAGGAGTCCTTGAGATATGATTCCAATTCTGTATTATATTTTTCTAAAAACAAGTCAATATAGTGAGATAAATTGCTAGTCAAAGCATTGATACTGGAAATTATAGGGCGGCCGGGGGGTGTTTTTGTACATTTGTGCATTTTTGGAAGAAAATAAAAGTGCGGGGTTCTGAATTTATCTATATTGAGAAATCTGAATTCTCTTTTATCTAATATCCCAATGTCCTTGCTTCTTTAATCATTGCTTTGTATTCTGAGAACAGGTTCTCTAATGGATTTTCTTTCAGTTTTTCATAGTAGTTATTATCACTAAGAATTTCCACACTCCTATTATTGTACCAATCAGCATTCATCACTACTACCCATCCCCCCTTATCTGCTTGTTTAACTACCAGGTTTTTATTTTCTTTTAGTTTCCTCATGGCTACTCTTTCTCCCACTGAAAGATTATCTTTCTGTTTGATGTCAGTTATGTTCCTTATTTCTTTAAGGGCTAAGTGTTGAAAAGTCTCCAAATGAGAACCTTTGTGGTGTAGGGGATAATATTTACTTTTATTCTTGGGAGCTATATGTGAAATGGGAAGCCTCACACCTTCCGGGTGGGCTCAACCTCTTAATATGTCTGCTGCCAAATTGGATGATTATTTGGATGTGCACGATCTGATCAGTAAAGATACACTTGACAACAGGTCAAAGTAAAATTACCAATAACCCTTTATTAAGCAAGCAATACAAGCTCTTTATACTTTTCTTGGAGGATCGTTACAAAGGGGGAGGGATATTGCAAAATATTGCATATGCCAGCAGATTTCCTTTAAAAGAACATTAAATCATCATTTCTTTATTAATCAAAGTTCAGACGTCTAGTTCATTTCCCAATTTCTCGCTGCAGAGTTCAGACTTCCTCTTTCTGCCCAACCAAGTATGGAAGGAACAATGAGCATGTAGCAAGAAAGAGGAAGTTCGTAGGAAACATTAATCTATAGCAAAAGTCAGATGTAGAGAACACAGCTAGACAGCATAAATCTTAAAGGGTCTGAGAGCAGAATTACATCAGTACATTCAAAATGGAGTTTGAAAGTCTTCAGCTAATTAGAACTAAATATCATTACCGTATATACTCGCGTATAAGCCGAGTTTTTCAGCCCAAAAATTGGGCTGAAAAGTACCCCCCTCGGCTTATACGCGAGTCAGTGCTGTATACCGATGTATACATCGGTACATACCGATGTATACATCGGTATACAGCAGCCCCCGCATCCCCAGTAATGCAGGGCCCCCCAGGGTCTCTCCGGTCACCTGTAAAGCAAGCTATACTTATCAGTGTCCCGCTCGCACCCGCCGCTGCCGACATCCACGATCCTCCATCTTCATGCGACTCCTCTTCCTATTTCTGTGCGCGTCGCCGGCAATGACGTCATTCCCGGCGACGCGCACAGGAAACAGGAAGAGGAGTCGCATGAAGATGGAGGATCGTGGATGTCGGCAGCGGCGGGTGCGAGCGGGACACTGATAAGTATAGCTTGCTTTACAGGTGACCGGAGAGACGCTGGGGGGGCCTGCATTACTGGGGCTGCCTGTATACTACCGCTGGGGCTGCTATATACCTCTGGGGCACTGTATACTACCGCTGGGGCTGCTATATACCTCTGGGGCACTGTATACTACCGCTGGGGCTGCTATATACCTCTGGGGCACTGTATACTACCACTGGGGCTGCTATATACCTCTGGGGCCCTGTATACTACCACTGGGGCTGCTATATACCTCTGGGGCCCTGTATACTACCGCTGGGGCTGCTATATACCTCTGGGGCCCTGTATACTACCACTGGGGCTGCTATATACCTCTGGGGCCCTGTATACTACCACTGGGGCTGTATATACTACCACTGGGGCTGTATATACTACTGGGGCTGCGTGTATACTACCACTGGGGCTGCTATATACCTCTGGGGCCCTGTATACTACCACTGGGGCTGCTATATACCTCTGGGGCCCTGTATACTACCGCTGGGGCTGCTATATACCTCTGGGGCCCTGTATACTACCACTGGGGCTGCTATATACCTCTGGGGCCCTGTATACTACCACTGGGGCTGTATATACTACCACTGGGGCTGTATATACTACTGGGGCTGCGTGTATACTACCACTGGGGCTGCTGTATCTACCTCTGGGACTGGTGTATACCACACTGCTGGGGCTGTATACTTGTGCTAGGGTCCACCCTCGGCTTATACACGAGTCAATAGATTTTCCCAGGTTTTGGGGGCAAAAGTAGGGGGGTCGGCTTATACACGGGTCGGCTTATACACGAGTATATACGGTAACTCTTTTATTGCCTTAACAATTCCCCCCTTGGAGACATACAAACGCTTTGTAACTGGTCTTGCACCCTAAACTGCTATCTAAGATGATATCTCACTTCTCCATTTAATACTACTGAAATACATAGTAAAAGTTATACACATAAAAATATGGAGATTATATTTACTAAAATAGGTTCTAAATATAATAAAAATGAATGCTGCTCCCACAGTTCCCTTCTCACTTGGCAAGGAGTGAATGCTCCAACCAAAGTGCATGCACACAGACCTACTCAGGTGGGTACATTCTCCTCCCCTAGTTGACGGAGCCGGTCTTCCTACACCACTTCACCGGATTCCCCACAAAGGTCTGCCCATTACACCTTCGGATGGACACAAACACTCACAAACCATGGCAAACAGGCAAACTATACGAATGCCGCAATCAAATAACGGTCATAACTATCACTCAACTGTTAGTCATTATATTTGACGTTCTCCATAAGTCGGTCCTCACTACTGTCTAATTCAGAAGGACATGGCCTCGTACCAAGACAATATTGCTTCAGTCTTATCTAAAATAAATCAGTCCTTGATATTCAAAAATAAAGGTTTCCTAAGCGGTAAGTGTCTCTTGGGATTTTATATCCATCGCATATAGGTCAGTGTCTGTAGTAAGAGACATTCGGTAGTTCTCCTGGGCTCGTCTGCCTTGTAGTGTATATCTTGGATCTAGTTGGGCTGCCATTTGAGCTCTTCAGCTGTCTCAGTCATCCGCAGAATTTCTGACATTTCTTCTGACCATTGCTGCATCTCCAGACTGTGGGAAGCGACTTCGGTCCACAGTAGCTGAACATTTTCAACCATAATCTCATAAAAATTTGTACCATTTTCATACCTATCTATGACATAGTAATACCCTGCAACACAAAAACAAATCACAAAATTTTACTTATAAACTTATAACCTTAAGAATATAGGTCACTTCCCCCTTAGCATCTTATTATCTAATATTACATATACACACCATCTTTCAAGAAAGAGATATAAAAAGAATATGGTATCAATTCTTGACTTACCAATGAATGAAAAACAATCATCCCTAAGAGAAGAGGAAGAGATATACTATATATACAGAAACATTACATTCTTTGGGTTCGTGACAACCAAATCACAGGGTGGATAAAAATCAATGTTTTTTTAAAAAAAAAAAAAAAAAAAAATCGGATTTTTTTTATTTAAATCGGATTTTTTTCAATAAACTGCTTTTTCAGGAAAATATTTTACCATCCAAAGGTTCTTCCATCATGAGATAAAGCTGAATTGTTTAACTTAGTAGAATAAAGGCTGTATATGTGTAACATTCACAATACCATACTCTTCCAGAGGTTTCTGTAGGATTAGTGGGCAGTTTCTCTCCTATATTATCACAGACGCTCGCTTTACTTACGCAGTTCTCAAAACTGAATTTGACTCCGCAGAGGTCCCAGCCTCTTCTTCACAGCAAAAATGTTACAACATGAACAGAGTTGAGAAAAAGACCTTAATCCTATTGTTCTACAAACCTATGAATACAGAATCAACCCCTTCAGTGCCAAGTCCAAGAAGTTAGACAATATGTTTCTGATTGTTTGGAGTGGAATAGATCTGCACAATACATGAAGAATGTGAATCTAAGTGTGAGGAGGAGGAAGGGCAAGCAGACAAGAAAATGAAAGTGAAACTTTGAGCACAGTACTGCAGCATAGCCACAGACAGACAAGTCTGGATCTGTTTGTGTGTACGATCTGAGGTTTATTACATTCTTTCCTTATAATGGCAGCAGGCCGTAAAAGAGACCCAGTTTGGGAATATTTTAATGAAGCTCCTTCGCCTATCGGTAAGGCAGGCATGCGTGCAAAATGCAAACGATGCAACAAAGAGATGCAAGGCCTGGTGGCACGAATCAGGCATCATCATGAGAAGTGCGGTGATGAAGATGACCAAAGAAACACTTCTGAACAGGCAGGATCTTCAGGTTGGTAAACATTTTTATTGAATCCTATTTCTAAAGACTGAACTGTCATGTGTGAGAAAAAATATATTTATTATTATTACTGCATGTTACTGTCATTTGGCACAGTTATGAAGAAAAACAAATATTCCTTTTGGGGCAGGGGCAGTGATGTGTTGTGTACAATAAGCAGAAATTGTATAATAAACAATAAAATAACAGCATTGACTTTTTTTGTTTAGGGGAATTCATGGATTCTGGAAACTATCCACCTCCAAGATCACCATCATCCTGTTCTACAGTTTCAGAGTTATCCATCCAGGATAGTGCTTCATTAGCAGCAGCAGCATCATCAGACACCACAGTCACATATCACCATCACCCAAAAGGAAGAAAAAACCTTTACCTCCTGGAACCACCATAGATAGGTTTGTTATAAAAACTAGCAGATTAAAAAAAAGAGTTGATTGATGAAAAAATTGCCCAGTTTATTTATGCAACGAACTCTTCTTTCCGTCTGACTGAGAACCCACATTTCATTAATATGGTTCAGTCACTGAGACCAGGATACAGTCCACCCAGCAGAGCTGATGTTGCAGGGAAACTGCTGGATCAAGTGTATGACAGAGAAATGGAGCAATGTGCAACAGCTCTGGAGGGTAAAATTGTTAACCTAAGTATTGATGTGTGGAGTAATGTCCACAATGATCCTATTGTATGTGCTTGTATAACAACAGAAGAAGGTAAAGTCTTCCTTGCACAAACAACTGATACGTCAGGAAATGCACACACAGCAGAATACTTACAAGAAGTGGCAGTAAAAGCTATAACGACATGTGAACAAAAATTCAAATGTCTAGTACGCAGTTTGGTCACTGACAATGCTGCAAACGTATCCAAGATGAGAAGAGATTTAGAAGAGCAGGGAGGGAATACAAAGCTGCTAATAACAAATGGTTGCAGTGCTCATTTGCTGCACCTCTCAGCCAAAGACTTAAGTGTTCCAGAAATAAAGGCTAATGTTGTTGAAATTGCTAAATACTTCCATAATAATCATTTTGCTGCAGCAGCTCTGAAAAGGATGGGTGGAACCAAGCTAACGCTCCCACAAGATGTTAGATGGAACTCTGTGGTGGACTGTTTTGAGCAGTATATCAAAAACTGGCCTATTCTGATGACACTTTGTGAAGAAAATCGAGATAAAATAGATGGCACTGTCACGGCCAAAATCCTCAACATTGGGCTTAAGAGAAATGTTGAACATATGCTGAGCTTCCTGAAACCCATCTCTCAAGCTTTAAACAAAATACAGAAAAATAGCTGTTTTATTGCGGATGCTGTTGAAATTTGGAAGGAACTGAGTGAACACTTAAAAACAGAACAACACATGGAAAGAATTAAATTACAAGCAGTAAACAAACGAATGGGACAAGCACTGACTCCAGCTCATTTTTTGGCAAATATTGTCAATATCCAATATCAGGGTCAAAACCTAAGTGCTGAGGAAGAGGAGTTAGCTATGACATGGGTATCCAGCAATCATGCATCTTTAATGTCAACTATAATAAACTTCAGAGCTAAGGGGGAACCATTCAAGAAATATATGTTTGCTGAAGATATTTTAAGAAAGGTCACACCAGTAAACTGGTGGAAGTCACTTAAGCGCTTGGATTTAGAGACTGTTCAAGTAATGATTTCACTTTTAACAGTAGTAGCTTCTTCTGCAGGCATTGAAAGAATATTCTCTTCCTTTGGACTCATTCATTCTAAATTGAGAAATCGGTTGGGACCCAATAAAGCAGGAAAGCTTGTTTTTCTTTTCCAGATTATGAATAGGAACAAAGAAGAAGATGATGATGAAGATGACGACAAGTGAGCTACAGAGGACAGCAGGGACAGTAGTATTTAAGTTTTTCATGTGTCGGCTGGGCTGACAGTCTAAGTTTCTTAAAATATATATATATTTTGTTTAGCCAAATTAGTTAACAAACATGGATGTTTGTTTAAGCAAATAACTTATGCTGTAATGTTGTTATTGTTTCAGTTGAATAAATCTATTTAAATTGTTATTAAGGTCAGGATTATTTTTCTCCTTCCTAAGTACAACAGAACAGTGGTGTCCAAATATGAATGATTAACCCATTAAACTGGGGAGAAAAAAGTAATATAAAAAGTGATTCTAAAAATCTTCATCTATTTGCATGTTAAAGTAGCAAGAACTAGTTTAGGTAGAAACTTTGATTTAAATCATTGATTTAAATCAAGCCTTACTGACTAGTGATTTAAATTGTGATTTAAATCAGTTAGATTTAAATCAAATCCACCCTGCCAAATCATCAATTCTAAATCATACAATTATGGATTCTAAATCATACAATTATGGTTCATGTCAAATAACTTCTATATAAGGATCTTACATACAATCAAAAATCATTTTCTATTGATTAAAATATCAAAATAAATTGTCACCCAAGATAGTTCATGGAAACAAAAACATAAGATTTACACAATGTATAAATAATATACCCACTCCTAATAGTACCCTAGTAATGTCCTTAAAGCTAGAAACCTACCTAACTAGCGGAGGTCGACACCCTCTTGAAACGCCTGTGGTGCCCCGGCTCCACGTCGACTCACCCTATCTGTCCCTAACCTATCCCTGATCTTATATACATATTTCAGTTTGTTTGTAAAGTGTTGTTTAGTCCATTACCTTCCATAAACATATACCGCAATTGCTCAGTCAACATATATATATGAGGGTCACTAGATACACTGTCAATAGTCTGTAATTGTAACAGGTCTCAGCAGGTCGGTCAGAGCACAAATAAAACAATATGGTACAATGTAAAGCCAAACAAATATAACGTATAGTATAACATTAGACAATATAATTACTGTATACTTATCATCAGTGGTCTCTTCTGCTTTTCTGAAAAACAGGTCAAAAAGGTAACTGGATATCTGGGAAAACTTCCAATTATTTATTATACACCTACCATATTCTTATTTACATGTATATTCACTCATTTACCTACTCACTCTGTTTCAGAACATTCTTACCCAACATATTAGACATCTTATGGTATTTTATATAGGAGAGAGAGAGATCCACACATACTAGGACATGTCTATAACTTTCCTCTCCTTGTCTGCACCCTATTTGCAATTCTTAAAGCTTGTGGAGCGGCTGCTGCTTAATATTCTTACCTTTCTGAATTGTGTTGTGTGTAGGAATAATGCAGGATTGTACACGAGGCCTTACCTGTAACCAGGGGCGTAACTACCACAGGTGCAGGGGTTGCGATCGCACCTGGGCCCTGCAGCCTGGGGGGGCCCCAAACGTCCCTTTGGCCCATAGAAAAAGACTAATACTACTAAAGATTTGCAATAATTTGGGGGCCCCGTTGGAGCTTTCGCATCGGGGCCCCGAGGCCTGAGGTTACTGCCACTGCCTGTAACCAGGAGCGAACCAGGAGATATTCATCTGACTACATTTGTGACCGTTTGAGGTGTATGTGGGGCCAAGCAAAGACTATTCTAACCTTACTTGAAGAGAGACGTCGTCATGGCCTGTCCTTTTTCCCATCCTTCAGCACAACTCCCTTTTTGTTCCTTTAGTATTTATTTAGTTCTGTCCGGGCAGTCTGATACCGAGGGGGTGCTAAGGCAGCCAGACGTAACAAGGCTGGGACGGATGACCTCCCGCCATTTACCTAGACTAACTTTATGTTAACTTCAAATTGTACCTTGCCCTCTACCTCTAGGGGTCACCTGTAGTGATCGTCAGCATGATTATACCATCCTAGACTGGCAACATGGTGTCTACCTCACCGTGATTTACCAATTCTGCATTCAATATGCTTACCGTTTTGTAAGAATTGTACCTAGAAGAAGCTCCACCTACTCACAAAAGTGCAAAAACTCAGAATCAATTGCTCTGATTACCTCATGCGAGGATCCTACCAGTGTCCAGCGTAAGATCATCTCTCCTATACGTACATTGGTACATCTGGAATAAAACACTGGAGAATTCGTATTAGCTTCAAAAAAACCAGAAAAATACTTATTCAACAAAATTCTTATTACAATTTCTCTACTAATTATATCGATAGCTATAAACTATGACTGATTTTATGCTTAACCAAAAACCCATTTAAATTCTGTTATAAATGTCTCCATTGGCGATATATTTATAAACTATAACTGTATGATGATGCTTAACCAAAAACCCCATGTATTTCTCCATATATGTCTCCATCCCCCCTCCGCATGAGGGAATCAGAAGATATCAGAGTAAAGATATATATACATTATTCTTGTATAATCATAACTGGATATATAAACTGGTAGTGGAACTAACTGTGATGTAGTCTCATTGTTAACAGGCCTTTTGGGTGGTGCAAGATGGCTGCCACAGGAAGTTCTGACGGGCAAACTTCCTCTGAGTCTTACATTCCTAACACTCTGAGCTGAGGTTTTCTATCTGAATCTGAAAACCTAATTCCGTAGGACCTCAAGCAGGAATGTACAAAAACTGTCCAAAATAACTATTATTGCGTCCAATAATAGGCAATATTACTAGCTTCCAACTAAATACACAGTAAACCATTATGATTCTTAATGTTCACAGCCAAAAATAAAAGGATCTGAATGAAATGTGATGATTTTTCATTACTGCATGTAAAAATGAAAATGCAGAACTCAGACTCCTTCCCCCTTCCCTTATAGTACCTGATGGGAGGGGGAAGTATCCGCGCACTATCCTTGGACGGAATGAACACTGGCAGAAAATGAACACCATGAATGCCAAGGGGAACATACACACATTATAAGGTAGCGTTCTCCCTAGGGAATTGCTTGGCAGCATGTATAACCCAAAAAAAAAACTTATTCTAAACACAAACACCTGCTTCACATCACGCGTGATGCAAAACATCAAAACATAGTCATCTATAGACAAGACAAAAATCAACCCTGACAGCCCAATCCCCCGTCTGCCCCTGCATTCCATTGACTCCGCTGTATTATAAACAATCTTTCCAAAGGAAAAACAAAAGCAGTGATTCCAGCACAATGTAAATTAATATTTTTTTCTGTTCTCTATATACTCACATATATTCCAATTAGGAGTTCTGTTTGTAGACCTGAGGATCTGGACTTTGACTGATTAACACCCATATTATAGCTTAAAGGGGAATCTGCAGGATTAAACACGTTCACAGGAGTAAGTGGTAGCTGTACTGACCGCAATCCCTGATCCTAACCCACACAATTAGAAGTAGCCGCGGGATGTACCTATAAATGCCCTAGACACCTCGCACGGCCGGAGAACTAAATACCCCTATAGATGGAAACAGAAAATCTACCTTGCCTCAGAGCAGAACCCCAAAAAAGGCTAGAAAGCCCCCCACAAATATTGACTGTGAGTAGGAGAGGAAAAGACACACACAGGTAGAAAAACAGAATTAAGCAAATGAGGCCAATCTGGCTAAATAGGAAAGGATAGGACAGAATACTATGCGGTCAGTATAAAAACCCTTCCAAAAAATCCACAGCAGAAAATGCACGGGACCCCAAGCCTACTCAAGACCTGAGATCCGCTATGATCTGCCTAACTCCTGTGACTCAAACAATCTGAGCATATACAGACATCATTAAGCATAGTCAAAGCTGAAAAGACAAAAAAACAAGTGAATAATACTATCTTGCTGTTCCTGTATACCATTCAAGAGGAGTGAGTCAACTTGGATACATTCAGTAAGCCAGGCATTAAAGTTTATTCTGAACACTCTTAATAACCAAAATTTTTCTACACAGGGGATAATAAAAACTCTAAAAGGTATATGTCGTGAAATGACTAAAGCTTACTTAGTATGCAGAACAATAACCATTGTATTTACCCTAAGGTGGCCCCTGGACACACCTTGTGTGGAACAGTTAAACCCAAATTCCGTACCACCGTATGTGGATAAACTCCTTGTGAAAAAATAAATACTCTGAATACAGACATCCGTGGGCCCTCTTCTCTGCCCAATAAATATATGAATGTCCAACAATCCAGACATGCTTCCCAACGGCTCCTGTAACCGCCATATTACCTCTAATATAAGGACAATTTTCGGGGAAGACACTAAGGGCGTCAATACCTTTTTGCTAGGGGTTTCCAAATTAGAAAATTGACCTGATAACTGTAAGCAAAATACACATCTACTCAGTACTTGTCAGTCAGAGTCGGTCTGAGGACTGGAATGGTGGTCACCAAACAGATAAAACAAATAAACATCAAACTGTGTCGGTCCCCTCTACACCTTAGTGGGGCAACAACTGGGTCAGATAACTTTCTTACATATACTTCTTGCAACAAGACTCCTTATATTACTATCGTTAACTGGACACGTATATTCTGTCTGAATACCTTGTTTACTCAAGCGGCACGTCATCTGGAGTTATCTGGAGAGACGGAACAATAGAACAATATCATCACTACTATCATTTACGTAAATTACGTACTCATCCACCACCGCAGCCAGGAGCGGGGTGGGAAGACCATCAACCCTTTTTAGGGGGTCGGAAACCCATCAGTCGTATCAGAGGCTGGAACACCAGTAGTGAAATAAACCATCAGCCCCCCCTCTCCGGGGACTGGAAACCCATCAGGGAGTGCTATATAACCAGTTTCCTCATGAGCATATGGCACATTTGTAACACTATTAATTATCCAACCAGCGGGTGTAATCACCAGTTCTATACCTTGTTTGCACCTCGGGCACGTCATAAAGAGTAGAGAGACGGGACAGTCACTACAATCAATTACATATCCATCCACCACCGCAGCTGAGGTCACCAATAACCAACACTCTGTGCCCTCAGCTTGCGCACGCGGTCTTGGTGGGAAAACCTTGTGTCATCAGCCGTATCAGAGGCTGGAACCAGTAGTGCTATATTATCAAATATATGTACTATCAACCTTATCAGAGGCTGAAGTCCAGGGGAACCCCCACCGCTCAGCCCGTCTCTCCGTGCCCTAGCAAACTGAAACTACAGAAATGACATGAACATGAATAACATATACACAGATAAGCAGACAATTAAGGAATTCTCAGGACCGGGTTACAAGGGCTAGGACTTCTCAGATCCGGTCATCTATGTCCGAGTCTGACAGCCAGCTACCTCCATCCCTGCACGGAGACACAGGAGGGTAAAAATAAATAATTTTCTTACCTCATTGTAGCCTGCAGGTCTACCCCTCGTGTCTGGTCCGTCCGGGGAATGAAGGTTCAGTTGTGGCTGTCGTCCCCTGGACGTCTTGTCCTAGCCCCACGTTGGGCGCCACTGAAATGGGAAGCCTCACACCTTCCGGGTGGGCTCAACCTCTTAATATGTCTGCTGCCAAATTGGATGGTTATTTGGATGTGCACGATCCGATCAGTAAAGATACACTTGACAACAGGTCAAAGTAAAATTACCAATAACCCTTTATTAAGCAAGCAATACAAGCTCTTTATACTTTTCTTGGAGGATCGTTACAAAGGGGGAGGGATATTGCAAAATATTGCATATGCCAGCAGATTTCCTTTAAAAGAACATTAAATCATCATTTCTTTATTAATCAAAGTTCAGACGTCTAGTTCATTTCCCAATTTCTCGCTGCAGAGTTCAGACTTCCTCTTTCTGCCCAACCAAGTATGGAAGGAACAATGAGCATGTAGCAAGAAAGAGGAAGTTCGTAGGAAACATTAATCTATAGCAAAAGTCAGATGTAGAGAACACAGCTAGACAGCATAAATCTTAAAGGGTCTGAGAGCAGAATTACATCAGTACATTCAAAATGGAGTTTGAAAGTCTTCAGCTAATTAGAACTAAATATCATTAACTCTTTTATTGCCTTAACATATGTACAAATTTATCCTCCAGATGTTGGCTCAAATTCACTTCTTCTCTTTTTATTTGTTCATTAGACTATTTCATCTTGTGATAGCGCTATTCCTGATATGTTGAAAACACCATCATCTTTACCTCCATTCATACAAGCATCCAGTAGTGAGAAAAAAAGGAGCAAAATGAATGGAGGTAAAGATGATGGTGTTTTCAACATATCAGGAATAGCGCTATCACAAGATACTTAAGCGAGGATTAACTTTCTGTCCTAAGTCTAAACTGGATCCCCTTACCCTATATATTGATTTTAATGAATACGTAAGGAAACTTACAGTACAAAGACACTTCCTAATTGAGAAAATGAAAGGAATAGAGTCTAATGAACAAATAAAAAGAGAAAAAGAAGTGAATTTGAGTCAACATCTGGAGGATAAATTTGTACATATAACTCCCAAGAATAAAAGTAAATATTATCCCCTACACCACAAAGGTTCTCATTTGGAGACTTTTCAACACTTAGCCCTTAAAGAAATAAGGAACATAACTGACATCAAACAGAAAGATAATCTTTCAGTGGGAGAAAGAGTAGCCATGAGGAAACTAAAAGAAAATAAAAACCTGGTAGTTAAACAAGCAGATAAGGGGGGAGGGGTAGTAGTGATGAATGCTGATTGGTACAATAATAGGAGTGTGGAAATTCTTAGTGATAATAACTACTATGAAAAACAAAGAAAATCCATTAGAGAACCTGTTCTCAGAATACAAAGCAATGATTAAAGAAGCAAGGACATTGGGGATATCAGATAAAAGAGAATTCAGATTTCTCAATATAGATAAATTCAGAACCCCGCACTTTTATTTTCTTCCAAAAATGCACAAATGTACAAAAACACCCCCCCGGCCGCCCTATAATTTCCAGTATCAATTCTTTGACTAGCAATTTATCTCACTATATTGACTTGTTTTTAGAAAAATATAATACAGAATTGGAATCCTATCTCAAGGACTCCTCCCAAATGATAAAATTATTAACTGATCTTCCCCCAATGCCAGGAATTTTATTTATCACTCTTGACGTTAGTGCACTTTATTCTAATATACCTCATAATAAAGGCATAAAGGTGATAGAACACTATATATCAAAAGACCCTCTAATAAGAAAGACCCAAAAGGAATTGTTAAAAAATAGTATTGAATTTATTTTAAATAATAATATTTTTAGTTTTCAGGATTCATTATAGAGACAAATAAGGGACTGTGCGATGGGCACGAGATTCGCACCCAGTTATGCCGGTCTCTACATGGGTGCATTCGAATCCGTGGCCATCGCACAGTCCCCCCTAGGTAGTAAGTACATTAAATTCTACAGGAGATTTATTGATGACTTATTGATCATATGGTCAGGGAGTGAGGAGGAGGCTAATACTTTTGTAAACACTTTGAATATGAACCAATGGGGCTTAAAGTTCACTATGAACTATTCAAAGGAACGCATCCAATTTTTAGACCTCATGATCAAAATAAATGAGGAAGGCCTCTTAAGTACATCCACATTTTTTAAAAATGTGGATGTCAATAGTTATCTTAAATTCGATAGTAGCCATCTTCCATCTTGGGTGAGGAATATACCTTATGGACAGTATCTTAGGATACGAAAAAACTGCACATACGATGAGGATTTCAAAAGGGAAGCGGACATATTAAAAACAAGATTTAAGGAAAAAGGGTATCCAAACAAATTATTAGTTGATGCTTTCAACAAAACCAAAAATTATACTCAAAAAGGATACATGGAAAAGATTGAGGAGAGGAATAATTCACAAAAATTTGGAAAAAAAGAATGGACAGAAACCAAATACAATAGTGTACTAATAACTACCTACAATAAATCATACAAAAATATTCATAAGTTATTAGAAAAAAACTGGTTTATCCTACAGGGAGACCCAATCCTTTCAAAAATTCTTCCCAAGAAACCAAAAGTAATCTTCCGCAGGGAAAAAAACATCTTCAAAATATATTGGCCCCAAGTAAAATCAGAAGTATAGGATTAAATACAACATCATTAATACAAGTAAAACTAAAGGCTGTTATAGATGCGAATCACTTAGATGCAAATGTTGCAAAAATATGGTCCATAAAGCCAAGACTTTTAAATCAAATACTACAGGTGAAGTGTTTGAAATCAAACAGAGGTTAGATTGCTCTTCTAACTTTGTCATCTATATGATTGAGTGTACATGCGGGTACCAATATGTGGGGAGAACTACCCAGAGCATGAGATCCAGATTGAATAAACATAGGTTTAACATCAAAACAGGTTTTATAAAACATAGTGTATCAAAACATTTTTTACAAACACATGAGAAAGATCCCTCTAAATTCAAATTGGTAATAATAGATAGAATAGGAGAGAATATATTAGACAGAATCAGCAGCCTGAATAGAAGAGAATCTTACTGGATTTTTAGAATAGGTACTTTAATACCAGAAGGTCTGAACATTTCACTAGAGAATAATATATAATATATAACATGTAGCATATAAAATTATAGTAGTATTATGTGCTAACAAAAACCTTTTAGTTTCATATATGTTTTAAATTGTGTTTTTTTTTTTATTTTCTACATATATATATTTTTTAATATTATTTAATTTTAATATTATTGTAATTGTCTTTTAATGCAATTGACTTTTATAATACCTCCGCTAATGTTTACTTTTATGTATCTTTATATGTATATGTTTTTAATATATACAAGAAAAGAGAGGAAAGAGGAGTGTGATATATGCCATATGTACATACATTCAAATTGTGGCAAACAATATCTTATGCAGTTCATTCCAGTTTTTCCATATGCTCCTGTCACGTTTTTAGATGTTCCCTCATGTTTTGCCATCCCCCCTCCCCCTGTTGTTAATTGGTGTATGTTCATTATATAAAGAGAAATGTCATATGGGTCCTTAATTCCACTTGAGGAAGACGCTTGGAGAGTGTAGAAACGCGTTGTGGCCTAAAGGACCCTGCCTTTTTATTGTACAAATAAAGCCGAGAGGTAACTATTCATAATAGCCTTGGTGCCGGTTGATTCCCCAGCGCTCACACAAATACCTATTACTCTTTTGAAATACATAGAGAGGACATCGAGACGTTTCTGGGGCTAATACTTCTTCAGGGGGTGGTGGGGAAACCCCTGCAGAAATCGTACTGGACTGCCAAAAAATTGCTGGCAACCCCATTTTTTGGCACCATAATGTCCGAGTACCGATTTTCCCTCATAATGAAGAATTTGCACTTCACCAACAACGAGGAATTTGACGAAGCCACACATCCAGCGCCAAAACTCAAGAAGATCTGGGAAGTATACCAAATGATCATAAAAAATTTCCAGCAGGCCTATGTGCCAGATAGAGACATCAGCATTGATGAAAGTCTGATGGCTTACAAGGGACGCCTCAGCTGGATTCAATACATTGCATCTAAGAGAGCACGGTTTGGAATAAAATCCTATATGCTCTGCAAGTCTGCCACTGGCTATATATGGAATTCCGTCATATACACCGGTAAAGGAACACAATTCAACCCCAGGTACAGCGGGTATGGGACAGCAACGTCATCAGTCCTTACACTGCTTGAGTCATTGCTGAATCAGGGGTATTGTGTGACAACGGACAACTTTTACACATCGCCTGAGCTGTACGAGTTTATGCTAAAACACAAGCCTGATGGATATGGAACCGTTAGGGCCAACCTACGTGACCTGCCATCTATGTTTGCCAAGAAAAAACTGAAAACAGGAGAAATGGTTGCCTGGCAGAAAGGAAAGATGATGGCAATGAGTTGGCGTGACAAAAAAGACGTGTGCCTAATGAGTACAGTGCATAACACCTCCACTGCCATGGTCCACACAAGAGGTGGGAAAGATGTCATGAAGCCACAACTTGTGATTGACTACAACAACACCATGGGAGTAGTCGATAGAGCCGATCAGGCGATGACATTTTATCCGGCTATGCGGAAACAACAAAAAAATATTACAAAAAAATCTTCAGGCATCTCCTGGAACAATGCCTCTGGAATGCCTATATACTGCACAGAGGAAGGAGTGACAAGCTCTTGTTCATTCTTGTTCATTCTGACTTTATCTGGAAGGTAGCACAGCGGATTTTTGTGAACTACCAAACGCCATCAGTGGCCGTGAACAGATCTGGACGTCGTGCTGTTGACGTTGTAAACCCAGAACGCCTAACTGGTCGTCACTTTATGGATTACATCCCACCAACTGCAAAAAAGGCAGCACCTACAAGGATGTGCGTAGTTTGTTGCTCATAGCGAGATGGCAATGGAAAAAAAATCCAAAAGGAAACCAGGTTCCATTGCCCTGATTGTGACGTCGGTCTATGTGCAGTCCCATGTTTCAAAATTTACCACACCCAGGATGTTTACTGAATTTTCTTTGTTTGACAAATTTCATTATTTATTACATTATTGAATAAAATTATTTAATAAAATAATATTTATCAAATTATAATTCATGATTTTATGTTTCAAACTTTATCACATCAGAGAGGTCTACTAGAGTCTTCTTTGATCAGGTTTAAGTAATTACTAAGAATTGCAGGCCTCCAATACATAACACCAAATTTCCATGCAAAAAAATGGTTCCGCATTTAGTACAAAATTCCTGACATAATCATACCGCCAGGGAGGTTAACCTGGGAGACCTTCTTCCAGGTCATCCTAAAAGAGCAGTTTTACGCCAAGTGCTGAGGATTCGGGAATGGGTACGTGAAAGGAGACCAGCCACAGTGGAGCAAGCTGCTGCTTTAGCTGATGAGGCCCTCACCATCAAGCCTCAGTGGAGGTATCTGCTGAAGGATGGAGAGAGGCTTACCAGCTCCACAACAACGGTGGCCCCTTGCCCTGCTATTCCCATTGTTCATCGTTCCCCTAAGCCACCACCTCATGTTGATGCCCATGTGACTGTGCCTCCAGTTGCTCCTACAGCATCTCATAGAATACGACGAGGAGAGAAAGCAGCAGAGCGCAGGTGTTATGGTTGTGGACATCCCCGGGCATCTGCAGGCCACATGCCCAGCCATCCAATGGAGGAGTCGTCCACAAAAACCTACAGCACCTTCAGGTGGGAGCCGACTGCCAGGTCCCCTTACACCCCGCCCAAGAGGGCACTTTTGAAGTGAAAGGATCCCAGAGCGCAGATGTTATGGATGTGGGCAGTCTGGGCATTTGCAAGCCCAATGTCCAGGTGTTTGGAGGCAGAACAGCTACAGACCGCCTTTGCCTGTTCGTTATCTACAGGCTCCCACACCAGGAGAAGAGCTGGATTCAGTCCCTGAGGACTTGCCAAGTGACTCTGATATCTTGGCTCTCCTACCTGGAGTTTATGGGGTGCGGCCCGCAGCAACAAAGACTCCTGCTCATCAAGGTAAGCACTTGCAGGAGGTCGTGCTGGATGGATAGAGACTTGTTGGATTTTGTGACTCAGGGGCTTTCCTCACGCTGGCTGATCCCTGAGTGGTTCGGCCTGAGGCAATCCATAGAGGACCTGGGATTGTCATTCAACTGGCTAGTGGACTATTCCCAAAGCTACTGTGGATCTGAACTTTGGCTTTGGGGTCAGACGATGTGTGGTTGGTGTGAAGAGCGGCCTTCCGGCAGATGTCATTCTAGGCAATGATGTGGCGCAGCTACAATGCCAATTTGTGGCTCATTGAAGCCGAGTGTAAGACCCACTATGACAGTGTGTACTTAACAAGCGACCTGTAGAGGTCCCTAGTACGTACACAAATTGCGGGGGGAAGGGATTGTCATGATATATGCCTTTTCCCTGTCCTGTATTTCTGTATATTATGCCATTTAATGTGTTGTAACCTTTCCCCATTTTCTATTAGCTGTATACTATGCAATTTATTGTGTTATAATTTAACATGTCTCCTTCCCCCAATAATTGCATTCCTGGATTGTAATGTAATTAAGCATCGGTCAACAACTAGTGAAGGATTAGCCATTCTTCCTCCCAGCAGGTGGCTAGTCCAATCCACATACTGCCAGACATACTGGAGCCATGCAGTCCATAGAAAAAGAAAGAAACAGCGCCTCTCATGCCACGGGTGTAGTTAATTCAACTTTGCTTTATTCCACACATCATAAGGCACGACGTTTCGGACCTTGCATGGTCCTTTATCAAGTACACCACAAAATAACAACATTTCCTTTATATAGTGTAAAACCCTCCCCCTTATTATTCTAAACCAATCAATATCAAAGGATATCAAAACATTACAGAAGATATATAAATCATTCTGCTTTATTTATTGTATTTTTTTTTTTTTTTTTTTTTCCACATGATTCTATGCTATTGTTTTTGTATCAATGATTGTACTTTATTTGTTCTCTATTGTAATTACTTACTGTATATTTCTGTACGCTAACCCTACATTGTAAAGCGCTGCGAATATGTTGGCGCTATATAATAAAGCTTTATTATATATTATTATTAAACATCCACATGAACAAAATAGGACATCACAGGTCTTACCCTATCTCCCAATCTCGTCTGATCGCATAAAGACGTCCATAAATCATGAAAAATGCTCCCCACACGTTTCTCCTCCATAGTGGCCATAATGTGGGCAACAGCCAATCACATACTCTGTTTACATATAGTCATGGAAACCAATCACCAATCCTCTCTCCTGTTGTATTCCGTTGGGGTAACAGTCCAATCTCTCACAACGTTCTCTGTACTCCTTCACATTCTCTTCACTTCACTGGTTCATAACGCCGGCTGCACTACGCATGCGTCGGCGTCCAAGAATGATAGGGCAATTTTCTGCAGCGTCAGCGAGGACATCCAAATATGATTGGTAGTATTGGCGCCACGTCAGTACTGCTGTCTTCACCACGATTGGTCACATTGGCACCACATTACATCACATTGTCGGCACTCGTGTTCAGATAAAGCGCCGCCTTCTCCTCAATGATACTGCTGTTAACCCTCTCCATTACCAGACACACATCCCCGCTGTCTTAGATCAGAGCTAGTTGCTAAACAATTATTATAACAGTGGTATAGAAAACACATCATATTCCACTGCACTATTCCCCATACAAGCATGGTGATGTCTATTAGTATTTTATGCACAGTTCAACCCCAATATTACACATAATTGTACTTGTACCTTTTAACATCACTATATAGGGAATATCTAATCCTCTGTTAACGCTCTATGTTACATAGCTCTCATGGAACTCCACATGGAATCCCATATGAGAGATCTAGAGGTATCAAACATATCCCTGACCACATTATCCCCATACATTATAACACTAATTGTATTAGACCGGATCTCTTAAGGGGCCTATCACTTACTGTGCATAGATACCAATAAGCACCATAGTATCTCCATTTCTTATATTGTTGTAATTTAAGACATTAAGCTGAAAAACAAATACAGCATCACTATATAGGTTGGAGCAATTCACAATACAGGGTATATCAATAGGGTCCTGTTTATCACTATTATCCATGATGATCTACATAAAAGGACAGATTAAAAACAGTGTTAAAAACAACACATACAGACAGTTGTCAGCAAAGATCATCATCAGGTGTCATATAGTCCTATTTAAGCAGACAACCCCTCTGATCATACTCCATATTTAAACCCCTGGGATACAAAGTCCCCAACTCATAAATCCACCTAAGTTCTTTTTTCTTCAGTAGCGACAATCTATCGCCACCCCTCCTCATCGGTGGGACGTCGTCTATTATTTTATACCTTAGTTGATTTACCGTGTGTCCAGCTGCTTTAAAGTGCTTAGGGACAGGCAATTCCACCATCTCTTTCCTGATGGTACTCTTATGTTTACTTATCCTAGCTCGTGCCTCCATAGTGGTCTCCCCCACATACAAGAGACCACATGGGCAACAGATCACATACACTATATAACTACTCTTACAAGTGTACCTCCTCTGTAGTATGTATTTTTTACCAGACAAAGGATGGTGGAAGGTCCTTCCCTTTAATAGGTTATTACAGCTCGCACATCCTAAGCAAGGAAAGTTTCCCATGCTCGGTTGGCCAAAAGTCAGCTGTATATCACGTTTTGAACCACCAATATCAGATTTCACTAGGGTATCCCACATTATGGCCACTATGGAGGAGAAACGTGTGGGGAGCATTTTTCATGATTTATGGACGTCTTTATGGATCAGACGAGATTGGGAGATAGGGTAAGACCTGTGATGTCCTATTTTGTTCATGTGGGATGTTTTAATGATTTATATATATATCTCTTTCTGTAATGTTTTGATATCCTTTGATATTGATTGGTTTAGAATAATAAGGGGGAGGGTTTTACACTATATAAAGGAAATGGTGTTATTTTGTGGTGTACTTGATAAAGGACCATGCAAGGTCCGAAACGTCGTGCCTTATGATGTGTGGAATAAAGCAAAGTTGAATTAACTACACCCGTGGCATGAGAGGCGCTGTTTCTTTCTTTTTCTATGGACTATGTGAGTATCCAGGTTGGACTCCCTGGTATTTGAAACTTGCGCCCATTTGGGATTGTACATCACTATATGAAGATATAGAGGGTCCCTACGATCACAGGTGCTGTGAACCATAATTGTTTTATACTGGAGCCATGCGTCTCCAGTATCTTCTGATGGAGCAAACCATTCAGCAGTGGGTGTCCCCTACTCCCCTTTGCATGGGCTGAACCCAGGAGCCCCTACTATACATTCATGTTTTTAGGATCAGATGTGAGTTGAGTGTGGAAGTGACCAGAGCAAGACCTGAGCTGAGGCCAGATCTCATCGTCCGTGGGATTGTGTTGGATCCATTGAACTCTTGGAAGGACTATTGCTTTCGTTTATCTGGTACAAGGATTATCGGGAGGTACCCCGGATCTGTTTCCTTAGTTTGGACTCATTGCGGACTCTGCAGTTTTACCTTCTTGTGTGTTGTTCCAGCTTTCTTGTTTAATAAATCTCCTTGGATTGATCATCGGCCGGGTGTCCCTTCCTGCTCTGTCGCACACCCCATCACAGCTAGTACTACATGTGGAGTTAGTGCTGGTTCCAGGGCGGGAGGACACAAATCTGCTGCCAGCTGTTCATGTTTGGCAGAGGAGCTAGCTGCAGAAGGGGTACCAGCTCCAATTCGGTTTGGATTCTTCAAGGCCAACCATGAAACTCAAGGTCATTGGGCATCAAGTACAGTGGCTACCATAGTGGACCCTCCCCAGGCTCAAGGAACTATATAGGGTTAAAAGGATTACCAAGTCTGTCACTCACAGAACCCGCAGTCACCTTCTTGTTGGGACTGGCAACCACGGGACACTTAGAACAGGACAGGAGTAACAAGTGTCAGGAAAAGGAAAGCAGCAAGGAAGGTCAATATACCCTGTGTTTTGGCAAAGTGGGCTGGCCAGGCTGTGAGCTTGTTGGACTATGTACCCCGGTTGGGTTGTAATCTGCTTCAACACCAACAAATGGTAAAAACAAAAAGAACCCTGTGTGTGGTCTGGTAGTTCCTGCGCCTCCCTGCACCCACCTGCAGAGCCATCACCTTACACCACTACTAACCTCATCCCAACAACATCTTACACCTCCCAATGGACTTCAGCCTTAACTGGAGAAGGCTTAACACTTGGCTGCCTCACCAACCCCTTGTAAGTTCCCACAGCAGCCCCTGGCCACCTACAGGCCAGAATTCCAATTGGCGTCACAAGAGACTTCATCCCCTGTAAATAAATCCCTTAACAACGTCCGGTCGAGGCCACGGCTTGTGGGGTCGCCTCCGTGATCACAGACTTTTAACCCCAGATAGTACGAGTACCCTGGAGCATGACCGCTGCATGAACATGTGAATGCAGCCTTACCGACGTCATCTAAGTGCTGTGCAATTAATTTCATGGACCTATTGACTTGCACTGTTAATTCTGATATGACATTTGGATCAATATCGGACATGTATCTGTATTTTGTGTGGACCACTCAGTTTGTGAAAAATCATGCACAAGTGAGTGATCCCATTCATTATTTTAGCACCAGATTTCACTTGTACCCATAATAGTGAATAGGAACGTTCACGTCCAGGAATTTTTGTGAACCAAGCTCTAAGGCTGGCTTCACACTGCAGTTTTTTCACTGATCAGTGTCCATCCAGTTTGTGTGCCAAAACCAGGAGATTAACTTGCAGAGAAAAACTATAATTGAAAGATTGACACCTGTTCTGAGTTTTGGAGACACTCCTGGTTTTGGCACACAAACTGGATGGACACTGATCAGTGAAAAAACTGCAGTGTGAAGCCAGCCTAACCATGCAAAACTATGGTGACAAAGGCCCCGTTACAAGTGTACAATGTCCCAGCGATCCGACCTGGCCGGGATCGCTGGAACATTGTTTACTGATCGCTGGTGAGGTGTCAAACGTGCAGATATATTAAACGATGCAGCAACGATTCCGTGACAAGCGAACGATATTTGCGGTCATTTGGACGGCTACATGCTTCAGTTCTGAATAGCCGAAGTCGCAAACGAGATCGTTGGAAAGGTGTCACACACGCCGATGCAGCAGGCCTAACGGATGATCAACGATAAAAAGAGAATTTTGTTTACGTACCGTAAATTCTTTTTTCTTGAATCATCAATGGGAGACCCAGACAATGGGGTTTAGGGCACTGCCCTCCGGAGGCCACACTAGGTACTACAAGTTTGTAGACACCGCCCCCTCCGCATATAAACCCCTACCGCAGGGAAGATCCTCAGTTTGGTTCATAAGCTGCGAGGAGACAAAATAAACCACACCCGATACATCGGGAAAGAAACCGTGCACAGAACGGTCCAACAACCCGGAATAAACTGTCCCAACTGGGAACAGATCAAATGCAAACATGCAACGGAACAACTGGGTGGGTGCTGGGTCTCCCATTGATGATTCAAGAAAAAAGAATTTACGGTACGTAAACAAAATTCTCTTTTTTCTGATCATCATAATGGGAGACCCAGACAATGGGGATGTCCTAAAGCAAAACCCCAGGGCGGGAAGAGTTCCTCAAAGACGTGTAAAGACACGGTCCCCCTCAAAGGTGGGCAACCGCCGCCTGGAGGATCCGCCTGCCCAAACTTGCATCCGCAGAGGCATGGGCATGCACCATATAGTGCTTAGAGAAGGTGTGCAGGCTAGACCATGTGGCCGCCTGACACACCTGCAGAGCTGAAGCGCGATGTCGCAAAGCCCAGGAAGCACCGACGGCTCTGGTCGAGTGCGCCTTCAAGCCCACTGGGAGAGGCTGACCCGCAGAACGGTAAGCCTCTTGAATGGGCGCCTTGATCCATCTGGCCAAGGTCGATTTTGATGCCGCAGACCCCTTACAGCGGCCCGCGTAAGGGTGAACAAAGAGTCCGAACTCCGGAAGGAGGCAGTCCTGGACACATAAATGCGTACAGCCCTCACTAGATCCAGAGTGTGGAGGTCGCGCTCTACCTGATGAACAGGAGCGGGACAAAATGATGGAAGAACAATCTCTTGGTTCAAGTGGAAAGTGGAAACCACTTTCGGCAAAAATTCCGCCCGCGGGCGCAACACCACCTTGTCTTGGTGAACTACCAGAAAGGGTGACTTGCACGAAAATGCAGCCAATTCTGAAACCCGTCTCAGAGATGTAATTGCCACCAGAAAGACCACTTTCTGGGACAGATGAGAGAGGGAGACGTCCCTCAGAGGCTCGAACGGCGGTTTCTGCAGAGTCGTCAGGACCATGTTAAGGTCCCAAGGGTCCAGTGGTCGCCTATATGGCGGGACCACCCGAGACACCCCTTGCAGAAACTGACGGACCCTAGGAAGGAGCGCCAAACGCCTGTCAAACAGCACTGAAAGAGCTGATACTTGACCCTTCAGGGAGCTGAGGGATAAGCCTAATTCCAAACCTGACTGTAGGAAAGCCAACAACGTCGGGATGGACAAGGGCCACGGTGCCCGTCCAGCAGAGGCACACCAGGTGAAAAAGATTTTCCACGTTCTGTGGTATATCTTCCTGGATACGGGCTTCCTGGCCCGATTCATAGTGGCAACCACTGTAGGAGAGAAGCCTCTGGATGTCAGCAGCCAGGCCTCAAGAGCCATGCAGTCAATCTGAGGGCCCTGGAATTGAGGTGGAAGAATGGGCCTTGCGCGAGAAGATCTGCGCGTTCTGGAAGAGCCCATCGGAGTCCGCCTGACAGTTGCCACAGGTCCGGATACCAGGATCTCCTGGGCCAATCCGGAGCCACTAGAATGGTTGTGCTGCACTCCGCTCTGATTTTCCACAAAACCTTGGGAATCAGTGCCAGAGGTGGGAATACGTATGGGAGTTGGAAGCTGGACCAACTCAGGATCAGGGCGTCTGCCCCCAGAGACTGAGGATCCCATGATCTCGCCATGTATTGCGGCACCTGATGATTCAGCCGAGAGGCCATCAGATCCACGTCCGGAATGCCCCATCTGCTCAGATGTCCCGGAAGACGTCTGGATGAAGAGACCACTCTCCGGCGTCCATCCCCTGCCGGCTCAGGTAGTCGGCCTCCCAGTTCTCGACCCCTGGGATGTGAACTGCGGAGATCAGGCAGTCGTTGTCCTCCACCCAAGATAGAATGCGGTGGACTTCGGTGAGGGCCTGAGCACTTCTGGTCCCTCCCTGATGATTTATGTAAGCGACTGCCGTCGCATTGTCGGACTGAACCCGAATGGGCTGCCCTGACAGGAACTTCTGAAACGCCAGGAGCGCCAGATAGACCGCCTTGATCTCCAGCACGTTGATCTGCAACGCCGACTCTGACTGAGTCCAGAGGCCTTGAGCCCTGTGGTGTAAGAACACCGCACCCCAGCCCTTCAGGCTGGCGTCTGTGGTCACCACTAACCATGACGGTTTGAGGAAAGACCGGCCCCGCGACAAGTGACGGGGCTGGAGCCACCACTGCAGGGAATCCCTGGTCGGTTGGGAAAGTGCCACCAGCCGATTCAGAGAGATCGTCCTCTTGTCCCATCGGCGGAGAATCTCCAGCTGGAGAGGACGGAGGCGAAACTGTGCGAAAGGCACCGCCTCTATCGCAGCTACCATGCGTCCCACCAGCTTCATCAACACCCGTAGGGATGATTGTGGTGACAGGAGGATATCTTGCACTCCTGATTGGATAGCCAGCTGCTTGGCTCGTGGCAGAGACACCAGGGCTGAGTCCGTGTGGAAGTCCATGCCCAGATATGTCAGTGACTGGGTCGGAACCAGGGTCGACTTCTGGATATTGAGAAGCCACCCAAACTGTTCCAGAGACTTCATGGTCACCTCCAGGCTTTGCCGACAAAGGTGTTCCGATGGCGCCCTGACCAGTAGGTCGTCCAGATAGGGTATTACGGCATGCCCCTGCACGTGTAGGAGAGCCATCATAGAGGCCATCACTTTTGTGAACACCCGCAGCGTTGGCCGAGCAGCCCGAAAGGCAGCGCACGATTGAAGTGTTCGTCCCCGACTGCGAATCAACTTTAGGTCCAGAACCGGGCGGAAGGAGCCGTCCTTCTTTGGGACAATGAAGAGGTTGGAGTAAAAACCCCGAAACCTCTCCCCGGAAGGCACTGGGACCACTACTCCGTCTCTGCGGAGTCCCTCCAACACCAGATGAAAAGCCTGAGCCTTTTCTGGAGATGGAACAGACCGATGGAATCGGTGTGTCGGCCGCGACGTCAGCTCTATCCTGTAGCCGCGTGAGACTACGTCTCGAACCCACTGATCTTGAACGTGGAGTAACCATCTGTCCTGAAAACAGGACAGGCGGCCCCTCACCTGTGGGGCGGCAGGACTGGAGAGCGAGTCATGCGGGAGGTGGGTTTGGGGGTGGCAGCCGCTGCCCCCGTTGACTTCTTCTGACGACCTTTGGGGCGCCACTGAGTAGCGGGCTTGCCCCCTCTGTCCGTGCGAGCGGACGAAGCTGATGACTGCGAGCTGGACCGAAAGGACCACTGTTTTGGGTTCCTTTTGACGGTATACCGTGGCTTAGGCTTATTCTGGGGGATCTTAGACTCCGCAGAATCCTTTATTAGCTTATCCAGGTCAGTGCCAAAAAGTCTGTCGCCAGAGAATGGAAGATTCTGCAGAATCTTCTTAGACGTGGCATCAGAGTCCCATAGACGCAGCCACAACAACCTGCGAATCGCTATAGCATTGGCCGAAGCCACAGCCGAGCGGGAGGCAGTTTCTAGGGTCGCCGTCCTGGCGTAATCTGCATAGGCCCTTGCTCTATCAGAAAGCGCCAGGACCTCTGAATTGGACCCCGCCAGGTCAGTAATACCATCTAAGCAGGTGGTGATCGCCTGCAGAGTCCAGACCGTGGCAAAATTAGGGGCAAATGAAGACCCCACAGCCTCATAGGAAGACTTGGCGAGTTGCTCGACCTGTCTATCCGTCGCGTCCTTCAATGAGGAGCTATCAGAGGCAGAAAACAGGGAGCGTGCAGCAATCCTGGTCATGGAAGCGTCCACCTTCGGGGACTGCGACCACTCCTGAAGCACCTCCTGGGGAAAGGGGAAGCGAGTGTCCTCAGATTTGCGGATATAACGCCGCCCAGAATGAATCCTGGGTGCTCTAACCACCCTTCCAAAATTAGTGTGGTCCATAAAGGAGCCACATGGGCGAGCCTCCGGCTGCAGCCACTGATACACCTCCTTAGGGTGCAGTTCCACCTCCTCAGGGGTGCCACGAGATGCAGAGTCTCGTTTATGGAGGACACCAGATCCTCCACCCCGTCCGGTGGTTCTGACATAGACTCAAGCATTGAACCCCCATCATCCTCGTCACCATCAGAGTGACGCTCCTCCTCAGAGAGGTTCTGGATCTCGGGTGAGTCATCTCGGCGAGCCCGCTTAAGGGGTCTAGCAGCAGAAAGAGGTGACACCCGGGGGTAACTTGAAGGAGCAGCTGGGCTTCCCAGTCTCCTAGTCAGTGCCTCCAGGGATTGCGACATGGAGGACAATTTGGATAACACAGATTCGTTAATCTTATTCTGTGTTTCCCATTGCCCTGAGATCACCTGAACCTCAGGGTACAGCACCGGAGCTGCAGTCTCTGCAGAATCAGTCCGGGCCTCTGGGCGTCCGCAATTATTGCAGGACCCCTCAACCAGCGTCCCGGTGCATGTAGCACAGGTAGTGGTGGAATTGTCTGCCTTCACAGCACTTTTCTTTGCTGGGGCCATGCCGACAGCAGAGGAAAAGAATAAGCCAAGTAGGAAACCGGAACACCGGCGGCTTACCGACCGCTTCAATGCGGTGGAGGGGAGCGATGTGTGTGTGGCCTCCGCGAGGGTAATGACCGGTCTCCTCCGGGAGCGCAGCAGTGCACTCATCCAGTCCCAGCAGGGAAGTGAGGGGAAAATGGCCGCCGCCAGACAAGACGTGGGCGGAGCTGAAAACATGCGGGAAGCACACACACACATGCCCAGCGATGACATCATCCTATGGGCTGCTCCACATCTCTCCAAGCAGCCATCTTAATAAATCTGGTGCCGGAGCCCGCAGCGCGGGAGATATAGTATTAACACTATACCCAGGGCTTCATGTAAAGTCTGTAGCCCGCAGCCGCAGCCCCTGTGACCCACAGGGCGGTCAGCTATGGTGACCCCAGCACAGGGTACACCGCCAGAACCGCGGACCCGAGGGTTGCGCGCGGTCTGAGTGTCAGAACACCATATAGTGTCAGACACTACCCCCAGGCACACCGGAGACACACAAGGTGCCTCAGTGCCAGTCCGGTCTGTAAGCACCATTTAGGGAGGCCTCGGACGGGGGTTCAGCACCAGTCCGGTCTGTAAGCACCATTTAGGGAGGCCTCGGACTGGGCTGGCTCCAGTCCGGTCTGTAAGCACCATTTAGGGAGGCCTCGGACGGAGCGGAGCTGTGCAAGGCTCCTGTCTCCCACTTCCCAGAGCCCCCCAAAGAGGGATGGGAAGGAGTGCGGCAGCGTACCGGGAGAACACCATGTGCCCAGGCCCTAGGCCCTCCGGTACCTCAACCTGTGTGTTCCCCCAAGGGTGAACAGGGAGACTGCCGGAGGTCCCCGACCGGGACCTACCTTATCTTCATACGCCATCACGTAAGCTGTGAGAATGCTGTGATGTGCAAGCAAAGCGTGTGATACCTCCGAGCACACTAAGTTTAAAACTGAGGATCTTCCCTGCGGTAGGGGTTTATATGCGGAGGGGGCGGTGTCTACAAACTTGTAGTACCTAGTGTGGCCTCCGGAGGGCAGTGCCCTAAACCCCATTGTCTGGGTCTCCCATTATGATGATCAGAAAATTTATGGTCCAGGCCTTTAATCAACCGACTTATCGTTGGTCGTGACTACGTGTCACACGCAATGAGGTCGTTTCGACGTCGCTGCAACGTCACAAAAACCGTGATGTTGCAATGATATCGTTCACGATATCGTAGCGTGTGACGGGGCCTTAACTGATGTCAAATTTGCAATACAATTCTATGGGTCCTTGCAATGGTGGACACAGACAGAAGAGGGCTCCTAAGCAAGGACAGTATATGGGCTCTTTGCAGCCCAAAAGCTCATCAAAATACTCAATTCCACCAGTTTGGGAGGTAGAAAAGGGCCCCCCGAGTAGTCGCATAGGTTGCAGCAATGATATGTCCACCCCTGGGTCCTTGCATTGGTGTAACTTGAAGCTCATAGGTTCCGAGGCAAATGCTTCAACAGTGCCAAAAATTATTGCAAGTGTTTAATAGCAGTGGTCTTTTCCCATAAGCCAAAAAGAGACTTTTGGGGCCCCCTAGGCTCCAGGGCCTGGGTGCCATTGCAACCCCTGCACCTATTGAAGTTACACCCCTGAGTCCCAATAAGACTTATCGTGCCAAAATGCGTTGGATTTGGTTGCATCTTTGTACCTACGGTAGTCACTGCTGCAAGATTGTTATTAGAATTTAAAAATATCCAAGAATGTTGTATATTGTTTAGCAAATGTAGTAAAGCGCTGTGGAATTAATACCGCTATATAAATGAATAAATATTATATTAGTAATGTATAAAATGTATACTTTATCTACAGAGCAAAAGATCTACTATTTACAAACATAGAAAACGTATGTTGCAATCTTTTCCAGCACAGAGATTAATTCAGCGTCTTCCGGCTTCCTGTGGTCGCAGGCAAAGACGTCATTGTCGGCCCCGAACACAGGAAGCCGGAAGACGCTGAATGAAGGTGGAGGATCGTGATGGCAGCGGCTGGGACGGCAGCGGGACAGTGATAAGTATAATCATCTTACTTTACAGGTTTCCTGAGCATGGGGGGGCCCTGGATACCTCGGGCTGCTGCTGTATATAACCCTGGGGCTGCTGCTTCTGTATACACCCCTGGGGCTGCTGCTGCTGTATACACCCCTGGGGCTGCTGCTGCTGTATATAACCCTGGGAAGGCTGCTGTAACACTGCTGGGGCCTGTATATACCACTGGGGAGGCTGCTGTATGCCACACTGCTGGGGGCTGTATACTACCACTGGGGAGGCCTGTATACCACTGGGGGGTCCACCCTCAGCTTATACACGAGTCAATAGGTTTTCCCAGATTTTGGGGGCAAAAGTAGGGGGGTCGGCTTATACATGGGTCGGCTTATACATGAGTATATATGGTATATTGTTTAGCAAATGTAGTAAAGCGCTGTGGAATTAATACCGCTACATAAATGAATAAATATTATATTAGTAATGTATAAAATGTATACTTTATCTACAGAGCAAAAGATCTACTATTTACAAACATAGAAAACTTATTTTGCAATCTTTTCCAGCACAGAGATTAATATTCATATTGATCATAATAAAACAGATGAGAAATTGCTTTTCTACATTCTCTGCCATTAGCTGGCAGCACACAGGGCAGCCCCGCTGCTGTGGTGTCACATGATCACAGCTGGGGCCATTCTATTATGATGTCACTAGCTGTGAGCCCGATTCTAAAGAATCGGGTAGTCTAGAATCCATATATAGTTTATTTACTAATAGTTACGGGAGTGCGGTGAAATGAATTGTGTGTATACAGGCGGCTCTGTGGGTAGCACAGTATACGGTGGCTCAGTGGTTAGCAGTGAGTGCGGTGGCTCAGTGGTTAGCAGTGAGTGCGGTGGCTCAGTGGTTAGCAGTGAGTGCGGTGAGATTGGTCAGCGCAGCGGCGTGGGCAGAGTGGTCAGCGCAGCGGCGTGGCAGAGTGGTCAGCACAAACATACACACACACACACACACACACAACACTCCGCTATACTTACCACTGACCCTGCTTCTTCCCCGCCGCCTGGATCCTGAGTTGACATGTGGCCGCCCTTCGGACGACTGGATTCAATATGTCGTCCGTGTAGTTTGTCGAGACATCTTGGACGCTATATTGGATCTAGTAGTTCGGGGGCGGCGACATGTCGACTGAGGATCCAGGCAGCGGACGCAGGCCCGGTGGTAAGTATAGCGAAGTAAGTGTGTGTGTGTGTGTGTGTGTATGTGTGTGTGTGTGTTAGAAAGTTGAGGGAAGTGCGGACAAAGTGACGGAAGTGCCTACATACACAGATATATACACATACTGTACATTGCATATGGAGGGGTGAGGAGAGCGGAGGCTGGAGGGCAGAGGACAGGGAGAGGAGAGCGGAGGCTGGAGGGCAGAGGACAGAGAGAGGAGAGCGGAGGCTGGAGGGCAGAGGACAGGGAGAGGAGAGCGAGGCTGGAGGGCAGAGGAGAGCGGAGGCTGGAGGGCAGAGGACAGGGAGAGGAGAGCGGAGGCTGGAGGGCAGAGGACAGGGAGAGGAGAGCGGAGGCTGGAGGGCAGAGGACAGGGAGAGGAGAGTGGAGGCTGGAGGGCAGAGGAGAGTGGAGGGCAGAGGCACAGCTCTAATCACAGAGATAGGTGTGGCATGCTGGGAGCTGTTGTGCCACACACTGCTCTGTGACCTGGCTGCAGCTCCTTCGTTCACCTCAGTAAGGAGAGGTTGTCCCCAGGAGCCTGCTTGCTTTCCCCTCTCCCTCAGTTCCTCCCTCCGTGTGTGTGTTCCCTTCGGTGTCGGCTTCTTCCTGGAGCTGCCTCCTCCTCCTTCTCACTGAGCAGCCACCTGAAGGAGGTATGGAGAGGCTGCACTTCCAGGGGGCTGCGGGGGCCATAGATGAGTACATGGAGTCCAGGAGGTGAGGAGAGGGTGCAGACTGTGCGTGGGATAAGGGAGAGAGAGAGAGACTGTTTGCGAGTCAGGAGTCCCGGCCATTGCAAGTGAAGCTTTGACTCACAGTGGAGGCTATTGTGTGAAGACTCGCAAAGCCATTGTGAGAGGCTTTGCGAGTTACTTGAGCGTATTCTGCACGGACTCGCAAAGCCATTGCGAGTGAGGCTTTGCGAGTTAGGACTCCAAACATTGCAAGTGAACCTTTGACAGAGAGTGGAGGCTATTCTGCAAGGACTCGCAAAGCCATTGCGAGTTAGGCTTTGAGAGGCAGCCACGTCCACGATGACGGAAGTAGCGCCGAATATGACGGAAGTGAGCTACGGCAATTATATATTAGATAATACGGAACACATATAAACCCTGACCACACACTCCACACCTCATTCTTCAGTAGACATTTGGTCCTGACACTTCAGTTGCTCCTGGGAGAACGGACTAGTTTGTGCTCCACATCTAGTAAATCTTCCAAAACTAGATTTTGATCTTTGATCACAGCACTCTCAGCATCACATGTCCATATTCCATCAGACAGCTTGGGGCATTTAATCATGAGTGCCCGAGAGCTGAGTCAGCTGAACGCTGACAATCAGAGATGGAAGAGTCGCCGTGAAAATCAAGGTACAGTGAAATATTTGGGGGGAGATACTCAATATTCATGCCCTATAGGGCTTTCTTGGGGTGGGACATCTCTGGGACATGATGGGTCTAGGGGTGACCATACAGAAGAAATGCTAGCACAGGCTTCCAGTATCTGTTGTATCCATATAAGTGGCCCACCCTGTATATATATTTATTAAGGAAATGTATAGCAGCACACTGTTATACCAGACATATGCATGTGTGATTGGTCAGATGAAATTAAATCCTAGGTATTTGATAATAAAACGTCTTAAACTGGCATTTTTTTTGTAAAAAAAAAAAACTCTGATGAAAAAAACATTTTTGATTACACTTCTCTTAAAATAGGGTCCTTTATCTGATGGGACCCTGAGCTACAAAAAACCTCTTGGGCCTCCTAAAGCCTGGAAAAATTACTAAAGGGATACTATTCAAAAAAACTCACCATGAGCAGCCACAAATACCTAACAACAAATGCACTTTAGCAGGATGCAGTCAGACCCCATGAAATAATGGCAAACACAGGGGCACAGCCATACAATCACTCTCAACCTACGTGGGGGAGGTGACTGGCAGCATTTATTAGGAACACGGATAATGTTTGTATACATAAGGCGCCATTCACACTGATACACATGATGCAAAGAGTCTATGTGCCGCCATTGATCCTGTCCCAGCCACCAGACCAGGCGGGCAGCTCAGCACTATACCTCTGCACCACTTCAATGATGCACTATGGGGCACAGCTGCACCCTGCAAAACACTAAAAAAGTGAAACTTTTTTTTATATACAATATAAAAATTAATGTGAGGTATTGGTAGATGTTTTGGCAAGACCAGTGCTGAGCTGTCCATCTGGTCTGGTGGATGGGACCTTATTTTATAAGTATGTACAAAAAATGTTTTTTTCCATGTGAGTGTAAGAAAAAAAGAGAATTTTGTTTACGTACCGTAAATTCTTTTTTCTTTAATCATCAATGGGAGACCCAGACAATGGGGTTTAGGGCACTGCCCTCCGGAGGTCACACTAGGTACTACAAGTTTGTAGACACCGCCCCCTCCGCTTATAAACCCCTACCGCAGGGAACATCCTCAGTTTGGTCCATAAGCTGCGAGGAGACAAATAAACCACACCCGAAACATCGGGAAGAAACCGTATACAGACGGTCCAACAACCCGGATAACACTGTCCCAACAGGGAACAGATCAAATGCAAAACATGCACGGAACAACTGGGTGGGTGCTGGGTCTCCCATTGATGATTAAAGAAAAAAGAATTTACGGTACGTAAACAAAATTCTCTTTTTTCTGGTCATCACAATGGGAGACCCAGACAATGGGGATGTCCTAAAGCAATACCCCAGGGCGGGAAGAGTTCCTCAAAAGACGGATAACACATGGTCCCCCTTAAAGGTGGGCAACCGCCGCCTGGAGGACCCGCCTACCCAAACTCGCATCCGCAGAGGCATGGGCATGCACCATATAGTGCTTAGAGAAAGTGTGCAGACTGGACCACGTGGCCGCCTGACACACCTGTAGAGCAGAAGCTCATGTCGCAAAGCCCAGGAGGCACCCACAGCTCTGGTAGAGTGTGCCTTCAATCCCACCGGGAGAGGCAAACCAGAAGACCGGTAAGCCTCTTGAATGGGAGCCTTGATCCATCTGGCCAAGGTGGACTTCGATGCCGCGGACCCCTTACAGCGACCTGTCGTAAGGACAAATAAGGAATCCGAACTCCGAAAGGAGGCAGTCCTGGACACATAAATGCGTACAGCCCTCACGAGATCCAGAGTATGGATATCGCGCTCAACCTGATGAACGGGAGCGGGGCAAAATGATGGGAGAACAATCTCCTGGTTCAGGTGAAAAGTGGAAACCACCTTTGGCAAGAATTCTGGCCGCGGGCGTAACACCACCTTATCTTGGTGAACCACCAGGAAGGGCGACTTGCACGATAGTGCAGCCAATTCTGAGACCCTCCTCAGAGACGTAATCGCCACCAGAAAGGCCACTTTCTGGGACAGACGAGATAGAGAAACATCTCTCAGCGGCTCAAACGGCGTTTTCTGCAGTGCCGCCAGGACCATATTAAGGTCCCAAGGGTCCAGTGGTCGGGTAGGAGCGCCAAGCGTCTGTCAAACAGCACTGAAAGAGCTGACACTTGACCCTTCAGGGAGCTGAGGGATAAGCCCAACTCCAAACCCGACTGTAGGAAAGCCAACAACGTCGGAATGGATAAGGGCCAAGGGGACCGGCCACACGAAGCACACCAGGTGAAAAAGATTTTCCACGTTCTGTGGTACATCTTCCTAGAAACCGGCTTCCTAGCCCGAGTCATAGTGGAAACCACCGAAGGCGAGAAGCCCCTGGATGTCAGCAGCCAGGCCTCAAGAGCCATGCAGTCAATCTGAGGGCCCTGGAATTGAGGTGGAAGAATGGGCCTTGCGCGAGAAGATCTGCGCGTTCTGGAAGAGCCTACCGGAGTCCGCCTGACAGTTGCCACAGGTCCGGATACCAGGACCTCCTGGGCCAATCCGGGGCCACGAGAATGGCTACCCTGCACTCCAATCTGATCTTCCACAGAACCCTGGGAATCAGAGCTAGAGGCGGGAACACATATGGAAGATGGAAGCTGGACCAACCCAGTATCAGGGCGTCTGCCCCCAGAGACTGAGGATCCCATGATCTCGCCATGTATTGCGGCACCTGATGATTCAGCCGCGAGGCCATCAGATCCACGTCCGGAGTGCCCCATCTGCTGCAGATGTCCCGGAAGACTTCTGGATGAAGAGACCATTCTCCGGCGTCCATCCCCTGCCGGCTCAGGTAGTCGGCCTCCCAGTTCTCGACCCTGGGATGTAAACTGCGGAGATCAGGCAGTCGTTGTCCTCCACCCAGGATAGAATGCGGTGGACTTCGGCGAGGGCCTGAGCACTTCTGGTCCCTCCCTGATGGTTTATATAGGCGACGGCCGTCGCATTGTCGGACTGAACCCGAATGGGCTGTCCTGACAGAAACTTCTGAAACGCCCAGATAGACCGCCTTGATCTCCAGTACGTTGATCTGCAACGCCGACTCCGACGGAGTCCAGAGACCTTGAGCCCTGTGGTGCAAGAACACCGCACCCCAGCCCTTCAGACTGGCGTCGGTGGTCACCACTAACCATGACAGTTTGAGGAAGGACCGGCCCCGTGACAAATGACGTGGTTGGAGCCACCACTGCAGGGAATCCCTGGTCGGTTGGGAAAGTGCCACCAGCCGATTCAGAGAGATCGTCCTCTTGTCCCATCTGTGAAGAATCTCCAGCTGGAGAGGACGGAGGCGAAACTGTGCAAAAGGCACTGCCTCTATTGCAACTACCATGCGACCCACCAGCTTCATCAAGACCCGTAGGGATGATTGTGGTGACAGGAGGACCGCTTGCACTCCTGATTGGATCGCCAGCTGTTTGACTCGTGGCAGAGACACCAGGGCTGAGTCTGTGTGGAAGTCCATGCCCAGATATGTCAGTGACTGGGTCGGAACCAGGGTCGACTTCTGGATATTGAGAAGCCACCCGAACTGTTTCAGAGACTTCATGGTTACCTCCAGGCTTTGCCGACAAAGGTGTTCCGATGGCGCCCTGACCAGCAGGTCGTCCAGATAGGGTATTACGGCATGCCCCTGCACGTGCAGGAGAGCCATCATGGAGGCCATCACTTTTGTGAACACCCGCGGTGCCGAGGCCAATCCGAACGGCAGCGCCACAAATTGGAAGTGTTCTTCCCCCACTGCGAATCTCAACCAGCGCTGATGAGCCGGTGCAATGGGCACGTGAAGGTAAGCGTCTCGGATATCTATGGACGCTAGGAAGTCCCCCTGTGACACAGCTGCGATCACGGAGCGCAGTGATTCCATACGGAACTTCCGAACCAACACGTGATGGTTGAACAACTTTAAGTCCAGAACTGGGCGGAAGGAGCCGTCCTTTTTTGGGACAATGAAGAGGTTGGAGTAAAAACCCCGAAACCTCTCCCCGGAAGGCACCGGGACCACTACTCCGTCTCTGCGGAGACCCTCCAACACCAGGTGAAAAGCCTGAGCCTTTTCTGGGGATGGGACCGACCGATGGAATCGGGAGATCGGCTTTGACGTCAGCTCTATCCTGTAACCTCGCGAGACCACGTCTCGAACCCACTGATCTTGAACGTGAAGTAGCCACTTGTCCTGAAAACGAGACAGGCGGCCCCCCACCTGTGGGGAGGCAGGAAGGGAGAGCGAGTCATGTAGAGGCGGGTTTGGGGGTGGCAGCCGCTGCCCCCGCCGGCTTCTTTGGACGACTCTTAGAGTGCCACTGAGAAGCGGGCTTGCCCCCTCGGTCCGTGCGAGCGGACGGTGCTGATGACTGTGAGCTGGAGCGAAAGGACCACTGTTTTGGGTTCCTTTTCACGGTATACCGTGGCTTAGGTTTATTCTGCGGGATCTTAGACTCAGCAGAATCCTTTATCAGCTTGTCCAGTTCGGTGCCAAAAAGCCTGTCACCAGAGAACGGAAGATTCTGCAAAATCTTCTTAGATGTGGCATCTGAGTCCCAAAGACGCAGCCACAGCAACCTGCGAATCGCAATAGCATTGGCCGAAGCCACAGCTGAGCGAGTGGCAGTTTCCAAAGTCGCCGTACTGGCGTAGTCCGCATAGGCCCTCGCCCGTTCGGTAAGCGCCAGGACCTCTGGACTGGACCTTGCCAGGTCAGTAATACCATCCAAGCAGGTAGTAATCGCTTGTAAGGTCCAGACCGTGGCAAAATTAGGGGCAAATGAAGAGCCCACAGCCTCATAGGAAGACTTGGCGAGTTGCTCGACCTGTCTATCAGTCGCATCCTTCAGCGAGGAGCTATCAGAGGCAGAGAAAAGGGAGCGTGCAGCAATCCTGGTCATGGAAGCGTCCACCTTCGGGGACTGCGACCACTCCTGAAGCACCTCCTGGGGAAAGGGGAAGCGATTGTCCTTTGGTTTGCGGACATAACGCCGTCCAGGATGTAACCTGGGAGCTCTAACCACCCTTCCAAAGTTAGTGTGGTCCATGAAGGAGCCACTTGGTCTAGCCTCCGGCCGCAGCCATTGATAGACCTCCTTCGGGTGTACAGTCACCTCCTCAGGGGGTGTCACGAGACGTAAAGTCTCGTTGATAGAGGACACCAAATCCTCCACCCCGTCTGGTGGTTCAGACACAGACACAGACCCGAGAGTCGAACCCCCATCATCTTCCTCACCATCAGAGGAACGCTCCTCCTCAGAGAGAGCCTGGAGCTCGGGTGAATCCTCACGACGAGCCCGCTTAAGGGGTCTCACAGTAGAAGAGAGAGACACCCGGGGGTAACTGGAAGGAGTAGCTGGGTTATCCAGCCTCCTATTAAGTGCCTCCAGGGACTGCGACATGGAGGACAGCTGGGACAACAGAGATTCATTGATCTTATTCTGAGTTTCCCATGGCCCTGGGATCACCTGAACCTCAGGGTACAGCACCGGAGCTGCCGTCTCAGCAGTGTCAGTCCGGGCCTCTGGGCGTCCGCAGTTATTGCAGGCCCCCTCCACCAGTGTCCCATTGCATGTAGCACAGGTAATGGTGGCATCTGCCGCCTTAGCAGCACGCTTCCTAGCTGAGGACATCGCCACAGTAGGGGAAAATAAGCCAAATTGTACAGACAAAACCGGGATCCCGGTGGCTTACCGACCGCAGCAAAGCGGTAGGAGGAAGCGGTGTGTGTGTGTGACCTCCGCGAGGGTTTCCGGTCTCCCCTGGAGTGCAGACGCACGCTGCAGACCGATCCCAGCCGGGAAGTGAGGGGGAAAGATGGCCGCCGACAGTGAAACCGTGGGCGGCGCCGAAAACACGCGGAAAGCACACACACACGCCCATCGATGACGTCACCGCAGGGCTGCTTCCCATCCTCCAAGCAGCCTCAGTATGAAGGCGCCAGAGCCCGCAGCGCGGGAAGTAGTGTGAAATACAACACACAGACTGCATGCACAAACAAACATCCGCAGCCTACAGCCTCAGCCCCTGTGACACTACAGGGCGGTCAGCCAGGGTGACCCCAGCACAGGGTACACCGCCAGATCCGCGGACCCGAGGGTAACGCGCGGTCTGAGTGTCAGGACACATAAAGTGACAGACACTACCCCCAGGCACACAGGAGACACAGAGTGCCTCAGTGCCGGTCCGGTCTGTAAGCACCATTTAGGGAGGCCTCGGACGGGGGTTCAGCACCAGTCCGGAGTGTAAGCACCATTTAGGGAGGCCTCGGACTGGGCTGGCTCCAGTCCGGTCTGTAAGCACCATTTAGGGAGGCCTCGGACGGAGCGGAGCTGTGCAAGGCTCCCATCTCCCACTCTCCAGAGCCCCCAGAGAGGGATGGAAAGGAGCGCGACAGCGTACCGGGAGAACACCAAGTGTCCAGGCTCTAGGCCCTCCGGTACCTCCACCTGCGTGTTCCACAAGGGTGAGCGGGGAGGCTGTCGCAGGTCCCGACCGGGACCATTTTACCTTGTCTTCATACGCCATCACGTAAGTTGTGAGAATGCAGTGAAGTGCAAGCAAAGCGTGATCCTCCGAGCACACTAAGTTTAAAACTGAGGATGTTCCCTGCGGTAGGGGTTTATAAGCGGAGGGGGCGGTGTCTACAAACTTGTAGTACCTAGTGTGACCTCCTGAGGGCAGTGCCCTAAAACCCCATTGTCTGGGTCTCCCATTGTGATGACCAGAAAAATACACAAGCGTGAACATTTTTTTATCAACACCTACGTTTTAATTTCAACTGACCATTCACGCATGCATAAATCATGTATAACAGTGAGCTGCTATAAATTATTCTTATATATCATCCAGTGCTGTCTGTATATATTATCTACACATATACATATATATACAGATCAAAAAGATAAACAGCAACTCTTACAAAGACTAGTCTGATCTGCTGCAAAGCTGCAATACTGGCTCCACAGCCTCAGGCTACATTCAGACGGTGCGCTAGTGTCCTGCTTTGATGGATTCGTTTTGCGCAGTGACGTTGGCTATCCCATCCAACTCAATGCGTTTCCAAATTTTGCATTCAGACACGTTATGCACAAATCCGTTTTTTGGACTCAACAGATCCGTACAAAGAATGAGCATGTCAATTTCTGGGCATTTTTTTGCAGATCCGCTTGCTCTATTACCTCCATTGTCCAATGTGAAAAAAAAACCGGATCTGTCAAAGACGCAGCACTAGCGCACCGTGTGAATGGTCACTGCGTTTTTTGGAAATAGGAGATCCGTTCTTGCAGTAGCAAAATGGATCCACAAATGTGCACAAACGCCCCATGTGAATGTAGCCTTACCCTGCAATCCCCCTCCCATCAACCCCAGGTTGCCTCTGATTGAAGACAGTCCTCCTACTTCCCATATAAAAATATATAAAAATGTAGGCTTTACTAAGTCCAAAGAAATAGAGGCATAGCATAGGTTAGGGACCCATCTGATCTAAGGTCACCTTGCCATGGTTGATGGGCAAACATATATTGGCCAATATGTGTGCCAAGCACCTTACTTTACAAAGATAAGTATAAAAAATCCACAACTTGAGTCTTTTAAAGAAAAGTTTGTTTTTATTTTTTCTCAAATACATAAGTGTTTTTACTGCTATCTATATATTGATATACACACATGTTTTGGCAGTGACTGTGCTGTTGTGAATGTTTTGGTATAATATACACAAACTATATATATTTTCCAGATTTGTGTTTTAGACATTTTTGATGCCAACTTCACTTACAGCATTCTTAAATAGAAAGGAGGAGTAATTACACATACAACATCAAATCTTTACTGCAAATATTACAAAAAGAAATTTATTAACACATATGTTGACAATCCATTTAAAAATATTTCACAGCCCATAGTAACGAATATCCAGACATTACTTATATGGTTGCAGTTTTTTTTTGTATACAGTAGTCTCAAGTGTAAAAAAGTACCACCAATAAAGTGTCACTACATAAATACATAAGAATCACAGTGCGAGTCATAAATAGTATAGCTACATTTCACTATAAATTCTGTTACATAACGCTATTTGGTTGAACAATGTTGAGTTTATGCAACTCCCCTGTTTTTAAGGCATAGTCTTTATCCTAAATGGTATGTGTATACTGTATTTTTGCTTTATAAGACGCACCCCCAAGTTTGGTGAAGGAAAATAGAAAAAAAATTTTTTTCAATGTTAAATGGTGTCCGTCTTATAATGCCAGTGTCAGTCTTACAAACAGTATATTTGCACCATTTCTGGTATATATGGCCCCCCCCATCCTGTTATCCATGGCCCCCATGGCTTACCGAGGTGGGGTTGCGGGAATGCATGAGCCGGTTTTCACAGGTCTACAAAGGATTAGGGCAAAGCCCGGAGCTGCGGCGAGGGTTACGGTAGTGTCTGGTGGGTGTAACCATTATTACGTCCCAGCATGCATTGCTGAGCTTCAATACATGCTCGAGTCCAGACTTACAGAAAATGGTCACGGATCGCAGTCTGTGCATTCACCACCTCCAGGGCCATTTTCTTGACGTCTGTACACTAGAGCATGCATTTTACAGGTAGGCAAAGCATGTTGTGACATAATGGCAGCGCCCACCAGATGTTACCGCGACCCCTCCCCCCGATGCTCGGACTTTGTTTCAACCCACCCTGGTGCTGTGAAATCCAACTCATGCATCCCCGCACCCTCCCAACACCCACCCCATTTTGGGAACAACTGCATGATTTAAACAGAGTTCCAATAAGATTTATGTTATACTTTTATAAAAGAATACATTCTCTCTCAATAAGAATGCTACCTTCCAACATTGGATATTCGGAGAGTCTATTCGTTATGGCTCATACATGCAGTATGTCTCATTGCCTCTTGAATATTCTGTTAAATGGAATTCTTGTACAAGTTACCGCAGTGATTTCATAAAGTATGGTGATACAGAAATAAAATCTTAATAAATCCTACCTAAAAAAATGGTGGCATTGCTATACCCCGTCCTTTTCATACTAGGGTTAGATCCAGGTACTCATACAATATCTGTGGATTATGGTTCCCATGCACCTGTGGCTTATTGCTTACTGTCCCAATCTGTCACCAAAGAAGAATAATACAAACGTGACCAATGACATGTGTGTATACAGTATATACTTCCCTGCTCCTCCCAAATACAATCAGTTGTCTCAATAGTAATATTATGTCTCCCAATACACCTACCTCTATGTCAGAATCTTCAGATACGGTTCCCCTCAATAGTAAGGTCCCAGATAGACTCTATAAGATACATGCAACAAGCTCGGTTAGATCCTTTGCATTAATAGCTCACATAGCATGTTCCAATCCTACCTCATATACAGTATCTCAGGCTGACCACATCCTCATGGTCCAGGCTCAGCAGTATCTGATTTAATGTGGGGTATTTATATCCCCAACTGTTGGCCATTAATCTCATTACTGTCATCAGCTTTGCCGTTCAATATTCGGTAATTTCCGGGGTGGTTGCATCTTTAGGGTGTTTCTCCCCTATCCTAATGCCATGATATCTTAGTTCCTAGCATTATCTGGTTCGCACATGTGCAATTACGCTGAGAAGCGCTCGTCCCAGCGCATGCGGTTTTTTTTGCGGTGTCGGATTCGACAATACCACACTTGCAACACATGACCACAAGCCCCATAGAGAATGAATGGGGCTTACCGGTTTGGTGCCGCAAGTCAGCCGTTATGCGGCAGATCTGCTGGGAATTACACATAATCGCAGATGTGAAAGGGGCCTAAAACACAGAGCAGCCGATGTAACATGGATCTTTTTGACAAAAAGAAATTCATGGGTTTGGTCCCTGTTCACTCAAGTTTATGTTTGCAAATAAATAGAGACAAGGAGTATTATTTTTGGTTCAGCATTTGGTCCTTACATGGACTTTTATATATGTTTACAAAGAAAAATGTTTAATATTTTTTTTCTTCATATTTATGATTTTAAATTATTATGCAAATAAATGATAGTTAAAAAAAAATAAAAAATTAACCTCTTTGGTTCTACAGAATCAAATCTGTATATCCATTTTACCTCTTTCCGCAAAATATTTTTATTCCGGTCACCCCCACCTCAGGTTTTCCAGAATTACCACAATAACAGAAAAATGTAGACACCCAGGGGTCACCACCATGTAACATGCCTTGCCACAGGTGTAACTCTACCATTCCTGATGTCTCCAATATGATCCTCTATGCTTCTTCTCAGCTCTCTCTTAGTTTTAACTACATAATCCATAGGGCAAGTACATTGTAGCAGGTACACCAGGCCTTCAGCTTTGCAATTAGCAAACCATACATTCCTGTATGCTTGATCTGTGCTCGTACATTGAAATGATCTGGAGACATTGACTTACTAGTGCATCTCAATGAATTAGAAGATCATCAAAATCAATGTAATATTGCCATGTTTCAGAGCGTCTCTGGGAGTCCTGAAACACATTGACTATTAAATCAATATTATATTCACCCTTTGATGTCTTGTGGAATACGGCAGCACAGTTTTTAACCCTTCATACTCCCTACTTTAATTTTCTGAGATAATAACCTTTGGGTTTTCATTGGCTGTAAGCCATAATCATCAACATTTGCAGAAGAGCACAAAAAAACCCTTCAAATAGATCACTCTGTGTGTAATGGCTCTATATAATATGTGTCACTTTTTGTTACTGAAAAAAAATAAAGTTTTTGTTGATATTCTAATTTATTGAGATGCACTAGTATCGACAGAAGCACCTTCCACATTTAAATGTTCCCAATTGTCTATTTTCTAACCATGAAACTGGAAGGCAGGTAGGGAAAGGTCCCTGTGACTGATGGGTGGGTAGTGGCCGCAGGCGATAGGGGGCGAGCCATAGCGGCTGTGTGGTCTGCCGACATTGGCAGTATGCCACTGGATGGGTCACATTTCAGGACAGACCGTGCAGGTTTTAGTCCAAAATCTTTCTAGGGTTATCCTCTCCTTAAACACCTGAGCAGAAAAAGAGCCCCCAAATTGGGAATTATTATGCTAAACTATCATTTCTTTATAGGTCAGGCCTCAGTTGTCCATAGACTGAGGTCTGCTCAAAGAGAACAAGGAAGAAGGCATCGAGGAGACAGCAATGATGTCCCCGAGACAAGAAGACGAGACAGTGATTCACCACGACGAAGCAGACGAGAAGAGAACAGGGACAGAAGCCGCTCTCCTCTGAGACCAGACCGTGCAGAGCCGTCCACATCAATGGGAGAGAGACGCAGGAATGGCGGCCGTCCCATCCCACCCAACCACAGACCTGTGCAACTGCAGGAAATGAATGTCATGACACCACCACTCCCACAGGAGGAGCCACTGGTAGAGAGTGAACCAGTGGAGGAAGAGGGTGCGATGATACCACCACCCCCACAGGAGGAGCCACCGGCAGAGAGTGAACCAGTGGAGGAAGAGGGTGCGATGATACCACCACCCCCACAGGAGGAGCCACCGGCAGAGAGTGAACCGGTGGAGGAAGAGGGTGCAATGATACCACCACCCCCACAGGAGCAGCCACAAACTTATCAATTGACAGTAACACCAATGAATGAATACGTACAATTTGTACCGATTGTGCCTCTATTAATACAGCTACCGACCCCACCACCTTTCGAAATGGATGAGGAGACAATGCCATGGCCAGATGTGGAGCCACCTACACTATTTTTTTTGTGGCAGAGGATTAGAGCACAATACGAGACTACCAACAAGGAATATAAGTGCACAGGAGGAGGCCCAGTCATGCGTCATCTGTATGACTGATTACGAGATCGGAGAACAGGTCACTGTCCTCCCGTGCACGCACATTTTCCATCCAGACTGCATCTCCGCCTGGCTCCGCTCCAACCCTCAGTGCCCCCTGTGTCGTAACGACTACTACTATGACTACTGAGACGCAACTATTGAAGACCATAAAAAAGTGATGGCTATGAGGGAGGGAGGCCGATATAGATTGGTAGTTGATAGATACATAGATATAAATATCTATTATATATTTGCCGTAGGCCACTTCCGTCGTGTCCGGCGCTACTTCCGTGGCTTTGTTCGAGTGGCTCGGCACTTTCTCTGGGGCTCTGTTCGTGCCGCATAGCGGCCACGCCCCCCGCAAACAAAGCCACCAACATGCCCCCACCTCTACCCCACCATCCCGAGCATGCGGCTGTAGCGTGCACCGCTATGGTATACTACAGGCCCCATGCCCAGCCGCCTGTCCGCCCCGCTACAACCGCCGAGCATTGGGCTGTAGTGTACTGCAACCCCATGCACAGCCCCCTGTCCGCCCCGCTCCCCTCCGCCGCCGGCTTGGGGCTGTAGTGTACACCGCTATGGTATACTACAGCCCCATGCCCAGCCGCCTGTCCGCCCCGCTACACTGCCGGAATGAGGCTGTAGTGTACACCGCTATGGTATACTACAGCCCCATGCCCAGCCGCCTGTCCGCCCCGCTCCCCTCGCCACGGAAGTGGCGCCCGCTACCCCGATCTGCCCGCCTGAACCCCGCGGCGGCGAGGGGAGGCAGACGGGGCAGAAGAGAGGGGTTGCTCCGGAGCACTTTGTCACCAGGCGGTGAAAGCAGCGGCTCCGGAGCAACCCCTCTCTTCTGCCCTGTCTGCCTCCCCTCGCCGCCCCGCCACCCCATCGTACACTGCTCCGGAGCCACCCCTACCCCCCCCCGCCGCTACCCGCCGCCGTAGATCACCCGCTCTGCCCTCCTGAATCCCGCGGCGGCGAGGGGAGGCAGACGAGGCAGAAGAGAGGGGTTGCTCCGGAGCACTGTGTCACCAGCCGGTGACAGCAGCGACGGGGCAGAAGAGAGGGGTTGCTCCGGAGCACTGTGTCACTAGCCGGTGACAGCAGCGGCTCCGAAGCAACCCCTCTTTTCTGCCCCGTCTGCCTCCCCTCGTCGCCCCGCCACCCCCACCGTACACTGCTCCGGAGCCACCCCTACCCCCCCCCCGCCGCTACCAACCACCCCACCACCTACTACCCTCCGCCACACCCCTAAGCCCCCGCCGCCGTCGATCACTTACATGCCTTCTTCTTCATCTGATCATCCGTCCGATCCAGGAGTCCTCCGTCCGGCCCAGGCGTCCTCTTCATCCAGTCCGGTCCAGAAGTCCTCCGTCCGGCCCAGGCGTCCTCTTCGTCCGGCCCCGGGGGTCTTCTGTCTTCTTTCCGCCATCTCCAAAGAGATGCTCAAAGTAAACAAGGAAGAAGGCATCGAGGAGACAGCAATGATGTCCCCGAGACAAGAAGACGAGACAGTGATTCACCACGACGAAGCAGACGAGAAAAGAACAGGGACAGAAGCCGCTCTCCTCTGAGACCAGACCGTGCAGAGCTGTCCATATCAATGGGAGAGAGGCACAGGAATGGCGGCCGTCCCATCCCACCCAACCACAGACCTGTGCAACTGTAGGAAATGAATGTCATGACACCACCACTCCCATAGGAGGAGCCACTGGTAGAGAGTGAACCAGTGGAGAAAGAGGGTGCGATGATACCACCACCCCCACAGGAGGAGCCACCGGTAGAGAGTGAACCAGTGGAGGAAGAGGGTGCAATGATACCACCACCCCCACAGGAGGAGCCACAAAGTTATCAATTGACAGTAACACCAATGAATGAATACGTACAATTTGTACCGATTGTGCCTCTATAAATACGGCTACCGACCCCACCACCTTTCGAAATGGATGAGGAGACAATGCCATGGCCAGATGTGGAGCCACCTACACTGTATTTTTTTTGTGCAGAGGATTAGAGCACAATACGAGACTACCAACAAGGAATATAAGTGCACAGGAGGAGGCCCAGTCATGCGTCATCTGTATGACTGATTACGAGATCGGAGAACAGGTCACTGTCCTCCCGTGCACGCACATTTTCCATCCAGATTGCATCTCCGCCTGGCTCCGCTCCAACCCTCAGTGCCCCCTGTGTCGTAACGACTACTTCTATGACTACTGAGACGCAACTATTGAAGACCATAAAAAAGTGATGGCTATGAGGGAGGGAGGCCGATATAGATTGGTAGTTGATAGATGGATACATAGATATAAATACCTATTATATAATTGCCGTAGGCCACTTCCGACGTGTCCGGCGCAACTTCCGTGGCTTTGTTCGCGTGGCTCGGCACTTTCTCTGGGGCTCTGTTCGTGGCCGCTATGTGGCCACGCCCCCCGCGAAGCATCGCCCGCGAAGCGGGCATTGCGAGCCGTTGCCCCGCGAACAAAGCCACCAACAGAGCCCACCAACATGCCCCCACCTCTACCCCGCCATCCCGAGCATGGGGCTGTAGTGTACACCACTATGGTATACTACAGCCCCATGCCCAACCGCCTGTGCGCCCCGCTACACCGCCGAGCATTGGGCTGTAGTGTACTGCAGCCCCATGCCCAGCCTCCTGTCCGCCCCGCTCCCCTCGCCGCCGGCTTGGGGCTGTAGTGTACACCGCTATGGTATACTACAGCCCCATGCCCAGCCGCCTGTCCGCCCCGCAACACTGCCGGCATGGGGCTGTAGTGTACACCGCTATGGTATACTACAGCCCCATGCCCAGCCGCCTGTCCGCCCCGCTCCCCTCGCCGCCACGGAAGTAGCGCCCGCTACCCCGCTCTGCCCGCCTGAACCCCGCGGCGGCGAGGGGAGGCAGACGGGGCAGAAGAGAGGGGTTGCTCCGGAGCACTCTTCACCAGGCGGTGACAGCACGACGGCATAAGAGGTTGCTCGGACACTGTGTCACTAGTCGTGACAGCAGCGGCTCCGGAGCAAGCCCTCTCTTCTGCCTCCCCCTCGCCGCCCCCGCCACCCCATCGTACACTGCTCCGGAGCCACTGCTCCGGAGCCACCCCTACCCCCCCCCCGCCGCTACCAACCACCCCGCCACCTACTACCCTCCGCCACCCCCTAAGCCCCCGCCGCCGATCACTTACATGCCTTCTTCTTCATCTGATCATCCGTCCTATCCAGGAGTCCTCCGTCCGGCCCAGGCGTCCTCTTCGTCCAGTCCGGTCCAGAAGTCCTCCGTCCGGCCCAGGCGTCCTCTTCGTCCAGCCCCGGGGGTCTTCTGTCTTCTTTCCGCCATCTCCAAAGAGATGCTCAAAGAGAACAAGGAAGAAGGCATCGAGGAGACAGCAATGATGTCCCCGAGACAAGAAGAAGAGACAGTGATTCACCACGACGAAGCAGACGAGAAGAGAACAGGGACAGAAGCCGCTCTCCTCTGAGACCAGACCGTGCAGAGCCGTCCACATCAATGGGAGAGAGACATAGGAATGGCGGCCGTCCCATCCCACCCAACCACAGACCTGTGCAACTGCAGGAAATGAATGTCCTGACACCACCACTCCCACAGGAGGAGCCACTGGTAGAGTGAACCAGTGGAGGAAGACGGTGCGATGATACCACCACCCCCACAGGAGGAGCCACCGGCAGAGAGTGATCAGTGGAGGAAGAGGGTGCGATGATACCACCACCCCCACAGGAGGAGCCACCGGTAGAGAGTGAACCATGGAGAAAGAGGGTGCAATGATACCACCACCCCCACAGGAGGAGCCACAAAGTTATCAATTGACAGTAACACCAATGAATGAATACGTACAATTTGTACCGATTGTGCCTCTATTAATACGGCTACCGACCCCACCACCTTTCGAAATGGATAAGGAGACAATGCCATGGCCAGATGTGGAGCCACCTACACTATTTTTTTTGTGGCAGAGGATTAGAGCACAATACGAGACTACCAACAAGGAATATAAGTGCACAGGAGGAGGCCCAGTCATGTCATCTGTATGACTGATTACGAGATCGGAGAACAGGTCACTGTCCTCCCGTGCACGCACATTTTCCATCCAGATTGCATCTCCGCCTGGCTCCGCTCCAACCCTCAGTGCCCCGTGTCGTAACGACTACTTCTATGACTACTGAGACGCAACTATTGAAGACCATAAAAAAGTGATGGCTATGAGGGAGGGAGGCCGATATAGATTGGTAGTTGATAGATACATAGATATAAATACCTATTATAGAATTGCCGTAGGCCACTTCCGACGTGTCCGGCGCTACTTCCGTGGCTTTGTTCGCGTGGCTCGGCACTTTCTCTGGGGCTCTGTTCGTGGCCGCTATGCCCCGCGAACAAAGCCACCAACAGAGCCCACCAACATGCCCCCACCTCTACCCCCGCCATCCCGAGCATGGGGCTGTAGTGTACACCGCTATGGTATACTACAGCCCCATGCCCAGCCGCCTGTCCGCCCCGCTACACTGCCGGCATAGGGCTGTAGTGTACACCGCTATGGTATACTACAGCCCCATGCCCAGCCGCTCCGCTCCCCTCGCCGCCGCCACGGAAGTGGCGTCCGCTACCCCGCTCTGCCCGCCTGAACCCCGCGGCGGCGAGGGGAGGCAGACGGGCAGAAGAGAGGGGTTGCTCCGGAGCACTGTGTCACCAGGCGGTGACAGCAGCGGCTCCGGAGCAACCCCTCTCTTCTGCCCCGTCTGCCTCCCTTCCACCGCCCCGTCACCCCATCGTACACTGCTCCGGAGCCACCCCTACACAACCCCCCGCCGTTGCTACCGCCGCCGTAGATCACCCGCTCTGCCCGCCTGAATCCCGCGGCGGCGAGGGGAGGCAGACGAGAGGGTTTGCTCCGGAGCACTGTGTCACCAGCCGGTGACAGCAGCGACGGGGCAGAAGAGAGGGGTTGCCACCCCACCGTACACTACTCCGGAGCCACCCCTACCCCCCCCCCCCCCCGCCGCTACCAACCACCCCCGCACCTACTACCCTCCGCCACCCCCTAAGCCCCCGCCGCCCCCTAAGCCCCCGCCGATCACTTACATGCCTTCTTCTTCATCTGATCATCCGTCCGATCCAGGAGTCCTCCGTCCGGCCCAGGCGTCCTCTTCGTCCAGTCCGGTCCAGAAGTCCTCCGTCCGGCCCAGGCGTCCTCTTCGTCCGGCCCCGGGGGTCTTCTGTCTTCTTTCCCGCCATCTCCAAAGAGATGCTCAAAGAGAACAAGGAAGAAGGCATCGAGGAGACAGCAATGATGTCCCCGAGACAAGAAGACGAGACAGTGATTCACCACGACGAAGCAGACGAGAAGAGAACAGGGACAGAAGCCGCTCTCCTCTGAGACCAGACCGTGCAGAGCCGTCCACATCAATGGGAGAGAGACGCAGGAATGGCAGCCGTCCCATCCCACCCAACCACAGACCTGTGCAACGGCAGGAAATGAATGTCATGACACCACCACCCCCACAGGAGGAGCCACTGGTAGAGAGTGAACCAGTGGAGGAAGACGGTGCGATGATACCACCACCCCCACAGGATAAGCCACCGGCAGAGAGTGAACCAGTGGAGGAAGAGGGTGCGATGATACCACCACCCCCACAGGAGGAGCCACCGGTAGAGAGTGAACCAGTGGAGGAAGAGGGTGCAATGATACCACCACCCCCACAGGAGGAGCCACAAAGTTATCAATTGACAGTAACACCAATGAATGAATACGTACAATTTGTACCGATTGTGCCTCTATTAATACGGCTACCGACCCCACCACCTTTCGAAATGGATGAGGAGACAATGCCATGGCCAGATGTGGAGCCACCTACACTGTATTTTTTTTGTGGCAGAGGATTAGAGCACAATACGAGACTACCAACAAGGAATATAAGTGCACAGGAGGAGGCCCAGTCATGCGTCATCTGTATGACTGATTACAAGATCGGAGAACAGGTCATTGTCCTCCCGTGCACGCACATTTTCCATCCAGATTGCATCTCCGCATGGCTCCGCTCCAACCCTCAGTGCCCCCTGTGTCGTAACGACTACTTCTATGACTACTGAGACGCAACTATTGAAGACCATAAAAAAGTGATGGCTATGAGGGAGGGAGGCCGATATAGATTGGTAGTTGATAGATAGATACATAGATATAAATATCTATTATATATTTGCCGTAGGCCACTTCCGTCGTGTCCGGTGCTACTTCCGTGGCTTTGTTCGCGTGGCTCGGCACTTTCTATGGGGCTCTGTTCGTGGCTGCGGCCACGCCCCCCGCGAAGCATTGCCCGCGAAGCGGGCATTGCGAGCCGTTGCCCCACGAACAAAGCCACCAACAGAGCCCACCAACATGCCCCCACCTCTACCCCGCCATCCCGAGCATGGGGCTGTAGTGTACACCGCTATGGTATACTACAGCCCCATGCCCAGCCGCCTGTCCGCCCCGCTACACTGCCGGCATGGGGCTGTAGTGTACACCGCTATGGTATACTACAGCCCCATGCCCAGCCGCTCCGCTCCCCTCGCCGCCGCCACGGAAGTGGCGTCCGCTACCCCGCTCTGCCCGCCTGAACCCCGCGGCGGCGAGGGGAGGCAGACGGGGCAGAAGAGAGGGGTTGCTCCGGAGCACTGTGTCACCAGGCGGTGACAGCAGCGGCTCCGGAGCAACCCCTCTCTTCTGCCCCGTCTGCCTCCCTTCGCCGCCCCGTCACCCCATCGTACACTGCTCCGGAGCCACCCCTACACCCCCCGCCGCTGCTACCGCCGCCGTAGATCACCCGCTCTGCCCGCCTGAATCCCGCGGCGGCGAGGGGAGGCAGACGAGGCAGAAGAGAGGGTTTGCTCCGGAGCACTGTGTCACCAGCCGGTGACAGCAGCGACGGGGCAGAAGAGAGGGGTTGCCACCCCACCGTACACTACTCCGGAGCCACCCCTACCCCCCCCCCCCGCCACTACCAACCACCCCGCCACCTACTACACTCCGCCACCCCCTAAGCCCCCTAAGCCCCCGCCGATCACTTACATGCCTTCTTCTTCATCTGATCATCCGTCCGATCCAGGAGTCCTCCGTCCGGCCCAGGCGTCCTCTTCGTCCAGTCCGGTCCAGAAGTCCTCCGTCCGGCCCAGGCGTCCTCTTCGTCCGGCCCCGGGGGCCTTCTGTCTTCTTTCCGCCATCTCCAAAGAGATGCTCAAAGAGAACAAGGAAGAAGGCATCGAGGAGACAGCAATGATGTCCCCGAGACAAGAAGACGAGACAGTGATTCACCACGACGAAGCAGACGAGAAGAGAACAGGGACAGAAGCCGCTCTCCTCAGACCAGACCGTGCAGAGCCGTCCACATCAATGGGAGAGAGACACAGGAATGGCGGCTGTCCCATCCCACCCAACCACAGACCTGTGCAACGGCAGGAAATGAATGTCATGACACCACCACCCCCACAGGAGGAGCCACTGGTAGAGAGTGAACCAGTGGAGGAAGACGGTGCGATGATACCACCACCCCCACAGGATAAGCCACCGGCAGAGAGTGAACCAGTGGAGGAAGAGGGTGCGATGATACCACCACCCCCACAGGAGGAGCCACCGGTAGAGAGTGAACCAGTGGAGGAAGAGGGTGCAATGATACCACCACCCCCACAGGAGGAGCCACAAAGTTATCAATTGACAGTAACACCAATGAATGAATACGTACAATTTGTACCGATTGTGCCTCTATTAATACGGCTACCGACCCCACCACCTTTCGAAATGGATGAGGAGACAATGCCATGGCCAGATGTGGAGCCACCTACACTGTATTTTTTTTGTGGCAGAGGATTAGAGCACAATACGAGACTACCAACAAGGAATATAAGTGCACAGGAGGAGGCCCAGTCATGCGTCATCTGTATGACTGATTACGAGATCGGAGAACAGGTCACTGTCCTCCCGTGCACGCACATTTTCCATCCAGATTGCATCTCCGCATGGCTCCGCTCCAACCCTCAGTGCCCCCTGTGTCGTAACGACTACTTCTATGACTACTGAGACGCAACTATTGAAGACCATAAAAAAGTGATGGCTATGAGGGAGGGAGGCCGATATAGATTGGTAGTTGATAGATAGATACATAGATATAAATATCTATTATATATTTGCCGTAGGCCACTTCCGTCGTGTCCGGCGCTACTTCCGTGGCTTTGTTCGCGTGGCTCGACACTTTCTATGGGGCTCTGTTCGTGGCTGCGGCCACGCCCCCCGCGAAGCATTTGCCCGCGAAGCGGGCATTGCGAGCCGTTGCCCACGGAACAAAGCCACCAACAGAGCCCACCAACATGCCCCCACCTCTACCCCGCCTTCCCGAGCATGGGGCTGTAGTGTACACCGCTATGGTATACTACAGCCCCATGCCCAGCCGCCTGTCCGCCCTGCTACACCGCCGAGCGTTGGGCTGTAGTGTACTGCAGCCCCATGCCCAGCCCCCTGTCCGCCCCGCTCCCCTCGCCGCCGGCTTGGGGCTGTAGTGTACACCGCTATGGTATACTACAGCCCCATGCCCAGCCGCCTGTCCGCCCCGCTACACTGCCGGCATGGGGCTGTAGTGTACACTGCTATGGTATACTACAGCCCCATGCCCAGCCGCCTGTCCGCCCCGCTCCCCTCGCCGCCGCCACGGAAGTGGCGCCCGCTACCCCGCTCTGCCCGCCTGAACCCCGCGGCGGCGAGGGGAGGCAGACGGGGCAGAAGAGAGGGGTTGCTCCGGAACACTGTGTCACCAGGCGGTGACAGCAGCGGCTCCGGAGCAACCCCTCTCTTCTGCCCCGTCTGCCTCCCCTCGCCGCCTCGCCACCCCATCGTACACTGCTCCGGAGCCACTGCTCCGGAGCCACCCCTATCCCCCCCGCCGCTACCGCAGATCACCCGCTCTGCCCGCCTGAATCCCGCGGCGGCGAGGGGAGGCAGACGAGGCAGAGCAGAAGAGAGGGGTTGCTCCGGAGCACTGTGTCACCAGCCGGTGACAGCAGCGACGGGGCAGAAGAGAGGGGTTGCGACGGGGCAGAAGAGAGGGGTTGCTCCGGAGCACTATGTCACTAGCCGGTGACAGCAGCAGCTCCGGAGCAACCCCTATCTTCTGCCCCGTCTGCCTCCCCTCGCTGCCCCGCCACCCCACCGTACACTGCTCCGGAGCCACCCCTACCCCCCCCCCCGCCGCTACCAACCACCCCGCCACCTACTACCCTCCGCCGCCCCCTAAGCCCTCGCCGCCGTCGATCACTTACATGCCTTCTTCTTCATCTGATCATCCGTCCGATCCAGGAGTCCTCCGTCCGGCCCAGGCGTCCTCTTCGTCTGGCCCCGGGGGTCTTCTGTCTTCTTTCCGCCATCTCCGGGTCCTACGCCCTCTTTTCGCGGTGTTCATCGGTAACTGAGGATCCAAGATGGCCGCCGCGACTTTCTGAACGCCCCGCCCACGGATCCAAAAAGCTCCTATCACATTCGCGCCTCATTCCTACGCCCCGCCCACGGATCCAAAACGCTCCAATCACAGTCGCGCCTCATTCCTCCATGTATCTCTATGGGAAGTCACGCTCCAATCAAAATCGCGGCGCCAAATTTAAAAATCGTCCATTATACGTCTATGAGAAGTGAGGCGCTATTCTGATTGGTCGCTGTGTGCTGCCGGCGACCAATCAGAATAGCCCCGCACTTCCCATAGACATATAATGGACGACTTTGTGTTTTAAATTTACCGCTGAAAGTGAGGCGCGATTCTGATTGGTCGCTGGCAGCACACAGCGACCAATGAGAATCGCGCCTCACTTCCCATAGAGATACATAGCGTTGTTTCCAACAATCCATGGCCGGCCCTTTGGTTCGATTTTCGGCCATGGGGCTCGGCTGTGGTCGGCCCACGAAAATCGCAATGGACCTACGTGCCGGACTTACCGCGCCTGCAACCACTCACCTATCTATGTATCGATCTATCTATTTATCTATGTATCTATCTATCTATCATTCGGTCCAACGACCGACCACAGCCGAGCCCCGTGGCCGAAAATAGAACCAGGGGCCCGGCCATAAATTCGGCGAAACACCGCTATTATTCTCTATGAAAAGTGAGGCGCTATTCTGATTGGTCGCTGTGTGCTGCCGGCGACCAATCAGAATAGCGCCGCACTTCCCATAGAGATAAAATGGACGACTTTGTGTTTTAAATTTACCGCTGAAAGTGCGGCGCTATTCTGATTGGTCGCTGGGTGCTGGCGGCGACCAATCAGAATCGCGCCTCACTTCCCATAGAGAATAATAGCGGTGTTTCAAGCCAAGTATAGCCAGGCCCTTGGTTCTATTTTCGGCCACGGGTCTCGCCTTTCGTCGGCCGTCGCCGGGGCGGGAGACTCGCTATGGTCGCGAAGCGGCCATTGCGAGCCGTTGCAGGGGCGCGAGCAATGGCCTTCGCGGCCAGTGCGAGTCTCCCGCCCCGGCGACGACCGGCGAAAGCCCAGACCCCTGGCCGAAAATAGAACCAAGGGCCCGGCTATACTTGGCTTGAAACACCGCTATTATTCTCTATGGGAAGTGAGGCGCGATGCTGATTAGTCGGCGCACCACACAGCGACCAATCAGCATAGCGCCTCACTTTCAGCGGTAAATTTGAAACTCAAAGTCGTCCATTATATCTCTATGGGAAGTCAGGCGCTATTCTCATTGGTCGCTGTGTGCTGCCGGCGACCAATCAGAATAGCGCCTCACTTCCCATAGATATATATAGTGGACGACTTTGAGTTTCAAATTTACCACTGTAAGTGAGGCGCTATACTGATTGGTCGCCGTCAGCACACAGCGACCAATGAGAATAGCGCCTCACTTACAGCGGTCAATGTGAAACTCAAAATATTCCATGTATTTGAAGTATGGTGGCATACAGCACAGCGCTATTCTGATTGGTCGCTGCCTTCAGCGCGCCGAACAATCGGAATAGCAGCGGCCGCTATGCCGCCATATTTCAAATATACTGAGTAAACTATACACAGATTCTAGAATCCCGATGCAATCGCATCGGGCTCACAGCTAGTAGAAATAATAAATACCGTATATACTCGCGTATAAGCCGACTTTTTCAGCCCAAAATTTGGGCTGAAAAGTCCCCCCTCGGCTTATACGCGAGTATACATATATACTGCAGCAGCCCGGAGGTATACAGGCCCCCCCCCCATCAAGTTCCAGGGCCCCCCCCCTTGAGCGGCGTCCTGTAAAGGAATATCATACTTGCCAGTGTCCTGTCGCGCCGTCCGCAGCTGCCGACACGCGATCCCGGGCTTCATTCAGCGTCTTCCGCATTCCTTTAGTCGCGGGCAATGACGTCATTGCCCGCGACTACAGGAAGTCGGAATCCGGAAGACGCTGAATGAAGCCCGGGATCGCGTGTCGGCAGCTGCGGACGGCGCGACAGGACACTGGCAAGTATGATATTCCTTTACAGGACGCCGCTCAAGGGGGGGGCCCTGGAGCTTGATGAGGGGGCCTGTATACCTCCGGGGCTGCGGCTGTATACAGCCCTGGGGCTGCGGCTGTATACAGCCCTGGGGCTTCTGCTGTATACAGCCCTGGGGCTGCTGCTGTATACAGCACTGGGGCTGCTGTATACTACCACTGGGTCTGCTGTATACACCACTAGGGCTGCTGTATATACCTCTGGGGCTGCATATACCTCTGGGGCTGCATATGGGGCTGCATATACCTCTGGGGCTGCATATACCTCTGGGGCTGCATATACCTCTGGGGCTGCATATACCTCTGGGGCTGCATATACCTCTGGGGCTGCATATACCCCTGGGGCTGCATATGGGGCTGCATATACCCCTGGGGCTGCATTTACATATGGGGCTGCATATACCTCTGAGGCTGCATATACCTATGGGGCTGCATATACCTCTGGGGCTGCATATACCCCTGGGGCTGCATATGGGGCTGTATATACCCCTGGGGCTGCATATGGGGCTGCATATACCTCTGGGGCTGTATATACCTCTGGGGCTGCTGTATACTACCACTGGGGCTGCTGCTGTATACTACCACTGGGGAGGCTGCTGTATACCTCACTGCTGGGGGTTGTATACCTGTGCTGGAGTCCACCCTCGGCTTATACGCGAGTCAATAAGTTTTCCCAGTTTTTGGGGGCAAAAGTAGGGGGGTCGGCTTATACACGGGTCGGCTTATACACGAGTATATACGGTACATAGATATAGCTAGACACACAGATAGATAATATAGATATTTAATAAATAAATAATAGATAATATAGATAGTTAATAGATAAATAACAGATAATAGCTATTTGTTACAGGTTTTGGTATATATAGTATGTAATATATTAGATGATAGAGATAGGTTGGCAGATAGATACATACATAAATATAGAAATAATGCATAGATATAGCTAGATACACAGATAGATTGATACTATAGATACTTAATAAATAAATAATAGATAATATAGATATTTAATAAATATAGATAATATGGATAGTTAATAGATAAATAACAGATAATAGCTATTTGTTACAGGTTTTGGTATATACCGTATAGGATGTAATATATTAGATAATAGAGATAGGTTAGCAGATAGTTCATAGATAGATAGATACATAGATATAAATATAGATATAATAAATACATAGATATAGTTAGATACACAGATAGATAGTATAGATATTTCATAAATAGATAATCTAAATATTTAATAGATAAATAACAGATAATAGCTATATAGTAAAGATACATAGATAATAGCTATATAGATTGATATTAGATACATAGATATATACATAGATGGATAAATAGATGATATACCGTAGATATTTAATCTATTATAATGCCATGTGGAGTAAATCATCCACTTCCGCTGTCATCGTGCCCTCCTATCATGCGATTGGCCTGCTAAATATAGAAATAATAAATACATAGATACAGTTAGATACATAGATAATATAGATATTTAATAAATAAATAACAGATAATAGCTACTTTTTACAGTTTTTGGTATGTATAGTAGTATGTTATATATTAGTCAGATCGTAGAGATAGATTGGTAGATACTTAATAGATGGATACATAGATATAATAAACTAGATGGTGGCCCGATTCTAACACATCGGGTATTCTAGAATATAGAGATAGGGATTGCATGGGGAAGGCGGAGAGGGCTGAATAGGGAGGGACTTTGAGGACGGAGCGGCGGGGGGGGATACGGCGTGGCTGGGGGGGGGTTAGGAGGAGGATGGAGGAAAGAGCAGCACAGGTAGGGGGAGGGTTAACTGGTGGGGGGAGGAGGGAGGATGAGAGGCAGGGGGGAGAAGGATGGAGGACGGAGGAGGTAGCGGCGGGGTGGGGGGAGGATGGAGCGGCACAGGCAGGGGGAGGATACAGCACAGATCAGCAAGGGAGAGGAGGACGGAGGACGAAGCGGCGGGGTGGGGGAGGACGGAGCAAAGAGCGGTGGGGGGAGGAGGACGGAGGACAAAGTGGTGGGGTGGGGGAGGACGGAGCAGCACAGGCAGGGGGAGGGTGGAGGATGGAGTGGCGGAGGGGAGGAGGACAAAGGAAGGAGGAGGAAGCATTGGGGGAGGATGGAGCGGCACAGGCAGGGGGAGGACGGAGCACAGAGCGGCGGGGGGGAGGAGGACAGAGGACGAAGCGGCACGGTGAGGAAGCCGAAGCAGCACAGGCAGGGGGAGCACGGAGGGGCAGAGGACAAAGGAAGGGGGAAGCAGTGGGGAGGAATGGAGCAGCACAGGCAGGGGGAGGATGGAGCAGCATGGTGAGGACGGAGCACAGTGCGGCGGGGGGAGGAGGATGGAGGATGAAGCGACGGGGTGGGGGAAGACGGAGCAGCACAGGCAGGGGGAGGACAGGGGATGGAGTGGCGGAGGGGAGGAGGAAAAGGAAAGAGGAGGAAGCGGTGGGGTGGGGGAGGATGGAGCAGCACAGGCAGGGGGGGGGGGGCGGAGGATGGAGTGGCGGAGGGGAGGAGGAAAAGGGAGGAGGAGGAAGCGGTGGGGGAGGATGGAGCGGCACAGGCAGGGGGAGGATGGAGCACAGAGCGGCGGGGGGAGGGGGACGGAGGACAAAGTGGTGGGGGGGAGGAGGATGGAGCAGCACAGGCAGGGGGAGGACGGAGGATGGAGTGGAGGAGGACAAGGGAAGGAGGAAGCAGTGGGGTGGGGGAGGGGTAAACGCAGGCAGGGCAGGAGGAGCGGGGGGGGTAAAGGAGAGCCGCACGGCACGCGAATTTTGAATTTGCGCGCCGGCCGGCTCTTTTGCATATGCTGCGCTCATTGACTGCCGCATCTGTCGGCGACCAATGAGCGCTTGCGTGCGATTTCGGATTCAGACAGACACGATTAGGAGATTATATAGTAAACTAGTAAAAAGGCCCGATGCAAATGCATCGGGAGTGCGGTGAGATCAAGATGGGGCGGGCTGTTTGGCACTGGGGGCAGCAGCTGTCACTTCCCCCTGTGCTGTGTGACCCCTGCCTGCTAATTGTTACCTCTCGGTCTCTGCCCCCCTACCCTGTGCTCTGTCTAATGTGGCGACAGAGGATGGTGGCATGAGGAACTGGCGTAGTTAGTTGTTCAGCCTGCCGCACGGTGAGTAAGGTGAGCGAGGTGAGTGCGGTGAGCCGGGTGCAGGCTCAGTGGGGTGAGTGCGGGCTGAGTGGAGTGAGCGCAGGCTGAGCAGGGTGAGTGAGTAGAGGGTGTGTGCGGGCAGAGTGAGTGCAGGTTGAGTGAGTGTGGAGTAACCGTGGTGTAGGCTGAATGAGTGCGGGGTTGGATGAGTGGGGAGCTGAATGAGTGGTGGGGCACAGTGCAGGAAGAGTGAGTGGTGGGGCACAGTACAGGAAGAGTGAGTGGTGGGGCACAGTACAGGAAGAGTGAGTGGTGGGGCACAGTACAGGAAGAGTGAGTGGTGGGGCACAGCACAGGAAGAGTGAGTGGTGGGGCACAGCACAGGAAGAGTGAGTGCTGGGGCACAGCACAGGAAGAGTGAGTGGTGGGGCACAGTACAGGAAGAGTGAGTGGTGGGGCACAGTACAGGAAGAGTGAGTGGTGGGGCAGAGTGCAGGTATAGTGAGCGTGGGGCACAGTGAGTGCAGGGTGAGTGGGCAGAGTGAGTGCGGGAGCAGAGTGAGTGCTGGGCAGAGTGAGTGCTGGCAGAGTGAGTGCAGGGCAGAGTGAGTGCAGGGCAGAGTGAGTGCAGGGCAGAGTGAGTGCAGGGCAGAGTGAGTGCAGGGTGAGTGAGATGTAGAGAGTTCAGGGCAGAGTGAGTGTCGGCTCAGTGAGTGCAGGGCGAGTTTGCAGGGCAGAGTGAGTGCAGGGCTGAGTGAGTGCAGGGCTGAGTGAGTGCAGGGCTGAGTGAGTGCAGGGCTGAGTGAGTGCAGGGCTGAGTGAGTGCAGGGCTGAGTGAGTGCAGGGCTGAGTGCAGGGCTGAGTGAGAAGAGGGTGAGTGTGGGCTGAGTGTGTGGAGGGTGAGTGTGGGCTGAGTGAAATGTAGAGAGTGCAGGGCAGAGTGAGTGTGGACTCAGTGAGAGCAGGGTGAGTGTGGGTTGAGTGAGATGTAGAGAGTGCAGGGCAGAGTAAGTGTGGGCTCAGTGAGTGCAGGTCAGAGTGAGTGTGGGGTAAGTGAGTGCAGGGTGAGTGTGGCCTGAGTGAGAGCAGGGTGAGTGTGGCCTGAGTGAGAGCAGGGTGAGTGTGGCCTGAGTGAGAGCAGGGTGACTGTGGCCTGAGTGAGAGCAGGGTGAGTGTGGCCTGAGTGAGAGCAGGGTGAGTGTGGCCTGAGTGAGAGCAGGGTGAGTGTGGCCTGAGTGAGAGCAGGGTGAGTGTGGCCTGAGTGAGAGCAGGGTGAGTGTGGCCTGAGTGAGTGCAGGGTGAGTGTGGGCTGAGTGAGGGGTAGAGTGAGTGTGGGGCAGAGTGCGGGGTGAATGCAGGGCTGAGGGTGGTGTGGGATGCAGCAGAATTACGTGGCTGCTGCTCCATCGGTTTAGCATGCGGTGCTTAAGGACCTGTGGTGACGTGGTCATGTGACCTGGCTCCGGCCATGACACTGATGTCACCACAGGTCCCGTAAGTGGTGGTTTATTGGCGGCGGGGAGGATGGCTGGCGGGGGCTGAAGGAGTGCGGGGAGCGGGCGGGGGTTCAGCAGGCGGACTGGTAGGAGCGGGCGGGGAGAGGACTGCAGGGACCAGGCGGGGGTTCAGCAGGCTGACTGGTAGGAGCGGGCGGGGAGAGGATTCTACTTACATAATTACGGGTGTGCCATCCAGCAAGGCAAGCGGCGGCTCGCGATGGCGCATGCGCGCCATCGCTCACAGCGCCGCAAAGGATGCTGGAATAGCGGCACTGTGGCCGGAAACGCAAAACTCGTGATTATGCAAGTAGATAAATAGATATAGTTAGATACACAGATAGATTTTTTTTTTTCTGTTTTAGATACACAGATCGATAGATAGATAATATAGATATTTAATAAATAAATAACAGATAACAGCTATACAGATAATAGATACATAGCTAATTGATATATAGATACATAGATGATAGATGGATAAATAGATGATATAGATATTTAATCTATTATAATACTGACCTTGTGGGGTCCATCATCCACTTCCACTGTCATCGTGTCCTCCTATCATGCCATTGACCTGCACAAGTTGCGGTGGCCATATTTGAACACCCAAGCGATGGAGGTGTGGGACAACCAGCAGTACCGCCGACATCCAACAGCGATGTCTTCTCAAAACGCCCCCCCACTAAACCCATCACTCCCCTCCCTGCTCGTTGCCTTCACCTCCCCTGGTCTCCAAAGGCTCCCCTCCACCCATTCTCCACAGGCTTCCCTCCCCCGTTACCCACAGGCTCCCCTCCGCCGCTGACAGAGTAGGGGAGCACACAGAACAGGGCAGAGACAAAGGATCTCCGATCTCCAAACACTCCTCTCCCTTAATCTCCGCACGCCCTCCTCACCTCCCCCAGGCTCTGCATGCTCCCTTCCTGTGGTCTCGCATGCTTTCCTCACTTCCCAGAGAGAGCACACGGGGGATGGGGGGGGCCCAGAGAGAGTACACAGAGGGAGGGATGAGCGCACAGGAGGACAGAGAGAGCACCCAAAGGGGGCAATCAGAGCACACTAGGGAGCAGAGAGAGTGCACAGAAGACGGTGCGAGCGCACAGAGGGACAGAAACAGTGCACAGTGGGAGAGAGAGCGCACAAAGGGGGCAGACAGAGCACACAGGGGAGCAAAGAGATTGCACAGTGGACGGGGCGAGTGCGTGGGAGGTAGAGAGAGGACACATGGGGGCAGAAAGAGCATACGGGGGAAGAAAGAGCACACAGGCAAAGAAGAGAGCACGAGAGGAGAGGACAGCGTACGGGGGAGACAGGTCAAAGGAGCGAGCACAGGAGGATGAGCGACAGCACACTGGGAGGTGAGAGAGCGGAAAGGGGGGAGAGCGCACAAGGGGGAGACAGCCGTGCACTCCCAGCACCACAGAGCCCGCCACATTGTGATTTCTCCGCCCTCACATCGGGCCACATCTAGTAGATAAATAATAGATGGATAGATAAATAATAGATAGATAATAGTTAGATTGATGGATGTAGGATAGATAATATAGATAATTAATTAGATAGATAGATAGAGAAAAACAAAAGTTCTTTTTTCGGTATATTGTTCAGTATTGCAGCTTGCACCAGTTCACACTAGACCTTGAGTGCTGTTTAGCTTTTCTTTATTTCTATATAATTGTTGGAGTTACTGGCTCCACAGCTTTACTCTGAACTCCCATCGACCCCAGGAGGTCTTTGATTGAAGTGAGTCCTCCGACTTCTCATAGAAATGATAAAAATGGAGGCTTAGCTAGCCCAAGGAAAGAGTGACAAGGTAGGATAGGGACCCATCAGATCTAAGGTCACCTTGCCGCGGTTGATGGGCAAACAGGTATTGGCCAATATGTGTACTAAGAACCTTAGTTTACAAAGATAAAATATCCCCAAAAAATCCAAAAATGTAGTTTTGTGAAAAAACGCATGTTTTTATATTTCTTCTCAAATGCATAGGTGTTTCACTTCTATGTATCTATATGTATGTATACGCACATGATAGGCAGTGACTGTGTGCTGCTGTGAACTTTTTTCTGTATATTGTTCAGTATTGCAGCTTGTAGTGTGTGTATATTGTGTGCAGTGTGTGTGTAGAATGTGTGCTGTGTAGTGTGTGTGTACAGTGTGCTGTGTGTAATTGTGTGCAGTGTGTGCTGTGTAGTGTGTGTATATAGTGTGTATGGTCTGTGTACTGTGTAGTGTGTGTTGTGTAGTGTGTGTATATAGTGTGTATGGTCCGTGTGCTGTGTAGTGTGTATATAGTGTGTATGGTCCGTGTGCTGTGTAGTGTGTGTGCAGTGTAGTGTGTGTATATAGTGTGTATGGTCTGTGTGCTGTGTATATAGTGTGCTGTGTAGTGTGTACAGTGTGTGTGGGGTGTACAGTGTGTGTGTAGTGTGTGTGTGTGTGCTGTGTAGTGTGTGTGTGTGTGTGTGCTGTGTGTGTGTGCTGTGTAGTGTGTGTGCTGTGTAGTGTGTGTGTGCTGTGTAGTGTGTGTGTATATAGTGTGCTGTGTAGTGTGTGCAATGTATGATGTGTGTGCAATGTAGTGTGTACAGGGTGTGTGGTGTGTAGTGTGTGTATATAGTGTGTATGGTCTGTGTGCTGTGTAGTGTGTGTTGTGTAGTGTGTGTATATAGTGTGTATATAGTGTGTATGGTCTGTGTGCTGTGTAGAGTGTGTGCTGTGTAGTGTGTGTGCTGTGTAGTGTGTGTGCTGTGTAGTGTGTGTGCTGTGTAGTGTGTGTGCTGTGTAGTGGGTACAGTGTGTGTGGTGTGTAGTGTGTGTGCAGTGTATGTGTGTGTGCTGTGTAGTGATGTGTGTGCTGTGTAGTGTGTGTGTGCTGTGTAGTGTGTGTGTGCTGTGTAGTGTGTGTGCTGTGTAGTGTGTGTGTGCTGTGTAGTGTGTGTGTGCTGTGTAGTGTGTGTGTGCTGTGTAGTGTGTGTGTGCTGTGTAGTGTGTGTGCTGTGTAGTGTGTGTGCTGTGTGCTGTGTAGTGTGTGTGTGCTGTGTAGTGTGTGTGTGCTGTGTAGTGTGTGTGTGCTGTGTAGTGTGTGTGCTGTGTAGTGTGTGTGTGCTGTGTAGTGTGTGTGTGCTGTGTAGTGTGTGTGCTGTGTATGTGTGTGCTGTGTAGTGTGTGTGCTGTGTGGTGTGTAGTGTCTGTGTATGCGGTGTGTGTACGTGTGTGTGTGTGTGTAGTGTGTGTGCTGTGTAGTATGTGTGCTGTGTGTGTGTGTGCTGTGTAGTGTGTGTGCGTGTATGATGTGTGTGCTGTGTAGTGGTTGTGTGTGCTGTGTATGCGGTGTGTGCACGGTGTGTCCTCACCTCATCCTCCAGCAGGGTCGGCAGAGGCTGGAATTCATACAAGTGTTTGCCGCCTCCTCCTCCTCCTCCTCCTCCTCCTCCATCTTCCCCGTCCTCGGCCCCTCACCCTCGTCGTCCTCCCAGTAATACTCCGGCACCTCCTCGGCCTCCTCCATTCCGGCCCCAACAGCAGCAGCAGCGCCGCCTCCAGCTCCGCGATCATTTAGATCGTGCTACCTCATCTGAGGGGAAAAGATGAGCAGAGATCAACCTACTGCGCATGCGCCACACGATCACTTCAGCATCGCCACTAATGTCAGTGTCTCTCCCGTCACCTGGTAACGTGACGTCACTGCGGTCCCGCCTCCTAGACGGTAAGGTGAGAGTTTTAGCGCCCTACAGAGGCGGAAGAGGGGATTGCAGCAGCTGCTGTGCTGTGTGGCTGTTCTATAACATTCTAATACATGGAGCAGGGCCGGTTATACAAAGGGATCCGGGGAAAAAGAATAAAGTGGGGCCCTGATAATAAAGTTTCCTGATCGTCCTATGGCAGCACACAAATGGGTTAATCCTTAATTTTTAGTCAGAACAGAAGAATATGTTAATCAGCAATCAGGGTCGGCCTTAGGCATGTGCTAATGGAGCGGCCGCACAGGGCGCCACGCTCCAGGGGGTGCCGTAGGGAATCAGCTGTCACTTTGTCCACTGCCCACTCACCCCCCCCACCCTTGTCACCACAGTCCCCTCCACTGCCTGATCACCCTCCCCGCCTGTCACCACAGCCCCTTCCGCCACTACCGGATCACTTTTACTGGTGCTTCCAGGACCTTTGATGATGTCACGATGATGGGTGGAGTCACAGATTACATGACCGTGATGTCATCAAAGGTCCTCTCCCGATCTACCCTCCCCTACCCACTGACCCCCTGCTCTGCCTACTGACCCCCCACTCTGCCCACTGACCCCTCACACGTCCCACTGACCCCCTCTCTGCCCACTGACCCTGACCAGCCCAGGGTATCTGGGCCCTCTGCTGCGGTAGGGATGTCACTCGTGGCCTGCCCAGACCGTGGCCCTGGTGGTAAACTAAAAAGGGGTAGTTGAAATGGGGCTATAAGTTTCTAAAGTTCACATGACGCCACCTGCGGTTTCTGGTGACTGGACACCAGCGCCGCTTCAGACCTTCGGGTCGATGGTACAGCAGCTTGGATGGTGCAGCTCCCTGCAGGTGAAGCTGAGTCCCCGGGGCAGGTCAGCACTTGTGGTGGTGGTGCTGAATATGATGTATGGGTAGTGCATTGACTCGGATAATGGAGACACGGAGGCTGTATTACACTGTACAGGTGTTTATGACGCACCCCAGGGCAGGGTACTCAGCTCTCAGGCGGTTTCGGTCTGGGATGTCACGGGTGGCTGCCCGAGGCCGTGGCCCTGGTGGTCAATGAATAAAGGGGATAAAAATAAAGTATATACAAGTTCGTCGTGACGCCACCTGCAGTGTCTGGTGATGCTCACCAGCGCCGCTACAGTTTCCGGTGGTCGTTGGTATTGCAGCAATGATGGTGTAGTCCCCCGCAGGAGGGACTGGACCGCCGGGGCAGCGATTCTGTGGGAGAAACAGTTCATGCAGGAAAGAATGCAGCAGAGTCGATAACTCACTTCACCGGGTACTTTACTAGAAAACTTTCAATCACCTTTACAGTCTTTCAGTGCAATGGATTCAAAAAACCCTTATTAAAAAATGTAAAAGGCCCTCCAAAACAACATATAATTCATATAGAAACAACCCAGGAGTCAGGCCAAAGTTGAAAAGTAAAGTGCACTTTATTAAAATAACAGCAAAATGCCGCAAATAAAAGTGATGCAACACAGCACACAGAAATAGGTGACCACATGAAACATGCAAGGTACAGTCAAAATAACGATACCTTACTGCCTATTCAATACCAGTACAATGCCCCAAAACTGGGTACATAACAAGCAAAGAAATCGCAAATGCATACAAAATAAATTGATTCGTGGGTCAAAGTGTTACCTATCAGTGGCTGTGGCCCCCTTACGCGTTTCGCAAGGCTTCTTCCGAGGGGGGTGACCATGAGGGGGAAAACCGGTCTATTTATACACATGCATGGAGTTTAACAGCGTCCATCGTCACTTCCGGGGGCTAATCCGGAAGTGACGACCACCCGAGCGTTACCTCAAATAGTGTCCCCTAATGCTGCGCAGTCTGCCACTACATTGAACGCACTGAGGGAGACGCGGAATGTCACTTCCGCCCTCACCTGGCGTCACAACATAACAACACGTGATCTGGTCCGGAGCACGTGACCGGCCGCATCACAGAGTTACGCCCATATCTATCACAGTGCAGGCACAGAAAGGCATTACACATTGTAACGAATCTGCAGCAATGTGCAGCAAGATATCCTCTTAAGGCAGAGAGCAATCTGGGGACAATATTTCATAAATAAAAGTACATATTAGATATCTAATGAAGATAATTACAGAGATCCATAGAGAGAATATAATATTCTTGATCTTTAAATAAGACTGGTTGGTGACGTTGGATGTAGAGTCTGGTATAAAACAATGGGGCTATGTACATGGGAACATTGTCTCTCTATGGGAGTCTATTGAGTAAGTGCTCATTATCAGTCTATGCAAGCTATGCGGTTCACAAACCATACCAGTGGGGCAGGGTATCGCTCGTATGTTACCTGCTCTCCACAGTGCAAGTCACGCCGGGGGTGTCCTTTTCTCAAAAACGACTCAACATCCCGCCGGGTAAAGAAAATACCATCCATCACTCCCTCCAGGCCGGCTGCATGGCTCACTCCAACAACAACCACTACTCAACTCCCCCTAAAGGTCACTATATACCCTACCGGGGTCCCTCCCACCTACTGACTAGTGTGGGATGTGAGTTCTAGGGTTCCACCTACTGGCCATAGTTCCACTTGCAGTGGGGTGACTACACCGCTGTTATGGGTGTAGTACTCCTTTTGTGGAACCTACATCTACAGCTCTCAGGCAATTTCGGGTCTGGGATGTCACGGGTGGCTGCCAGAGGCCGTGGCCCTGAAAATGAAAAGAGGGGGTATTTACAGGTATTTTATACAAAATTGCCGTGACGCCACCTGCTGTGTCTGGTGAGGGATCACCAGCGCCGCTACAGTCCTCCGGTGGTAGATGGGATTGCGGCAGTGATGGTATAGTCCCCGTAGGCAGGACTGGGACTTCCGGGGAAGAGTGGTGAGGATGGACAGGATGCAGCAGAGCTGGGACGGTTTGGGAATATAGGAATAGTCTATGGAGGGGCACAGTGAGAGAGGAGAAAGGGTGCAAGCACACAGCAGTAGTCTCTTTACCTTTTACTGATGACTTTTAGGTAAATCGTCCAGAGCACTGACAGGTAGCTGGGCTGCACAGTGGTCCCCCACAGCAAGAGGGTATAAGGCCTCCTCCTTGGTGTATTTGCTGAAGCACAGTCTGTTAAATCCTGACTTGCCTCCACTATCTTCTCCTGTCTGTATCTCTCTCTCTCTCTTCCTCCTGTGTGGTCTCCGGGACGACCTTTCTCTGGCACTGCAGTGCCCTGCTATTCCTGGCTCCCTCTCTGTGACTCTCTCAGGAGACCGGGTAGCTGGAGCTTCCTCAGTGCCAAGGGGTTTTCGGTGGGACTTGGAGTTCTCCCACCGGTGCGGATCCCCAATATCCGGTTTCTCTTCTGGAACTAGCTCGCGACTAAGCCTTCTGTTCCCTGCTTCTGTACCTTGCTTCTGTTCCTTTCTCTCCCTGCCTTCAGTCCCACTTAGGCTGGTGGGACACTGAAGGGCTACTCTGGGTCTCTGGTCCGGGCCTACACGTAGCACAAGGCACCAGAACTCTCCTGCAGCTCTTCTAGTGTCTGCCACACTCTAACTAACTCCGCCGCCAGCAGCAGTATTTATAGGGGATCCTGCCTAAGTGCAGCAGGTTGAGCTCCCCCTACTGTGCTGGGGTGGAAGGTGTTGTTTGTAGTACTACCTGCTGCGGAAACCCAGCTGTGCAGCAGAGAGATATGTGGTTACCTGCGTGGGCAGGGCGCCACATTAACAGTCAAACAGTTCTGGTTAGCTGGCCTAGGCAGTGGCCAATGAACAAGGTGTCTCCATGTGGCTTTGTTAGATGTCCCTACTTTACTCTCTTCCAGTCCTTCTTTGTGTGAAGCCTGGCTGGCTTGAAACCTGGCCTGGCCCTCCTGTACTTCTGTCACCTGTGTGTGGTAGTGGGATACACTCGTGTGGCCTGCCGCTATCTCTCTTCTGGCTCCCTTGTTGTTACCTGCACAGATGCCCCGGGAGACTGAAGTCTCCACGGTGAACCGGGATTCTCTGCTGGGCTTGGAGCTCTCCAGCAGACTTGAACTCCGGTGTCCGGGGTGCTGCTTGGGGTGAACCTTTGTCGGCTCCTCGGTCCCCAAACTGCTGCTCTTCCCTGGAAGACCCCTTTCCTCCTTCTCTGTCTCTCTCCGGACTTTCACTGCCTCTAACTTCCTCCCGCCATCACACTGATTGCCCTGAACTCCTCCCACTGGGACTGGGTCTCCTAGCAGAGGATTTAACCCCATAGTCCCCTGAGCTAAGGAGTGTGGATGCGAGGAATAAACCACATATTAATCCCCCCATTCACTTACCACAGGGATACCACACACGCTGGTCTGGCTGCAGTACCCCTTATTGGCGCTCTGACCAGTGGGGAGCCACAACCCCCCCGCTCTGCCCATTGACCTTGCTCTTCCCACTGACTGCCCACTCTGCCCACTGACCCTGCTCTGCCCACTGACCCCCACTCTGCCCACTGACCCCTGTTCTGCCCACTGACCTCTGCTCTGCCCACTGACTGTGCTCTGCCCACTGACCCCCCCGCTCCACCCACTGACTGCTCACTCTGCCCACTGACCCCTTATGCTGCCCACTGACCCCCACTCTGCCCACTGACCTCTGCTCTGCCCACTGACCCCTGCTCTGCCCTCTGACCACAACTCTGTCCACTGACCCCCGCTCTGCCCACTGACCCCCGCTCTGCTCACTGACCCCCCAGTCTGCCCACTGACATCTCACACTGCCACTGACCCTGCTCTGCCCACTGGCCCCCCCACTCTGCCCACTGACCCTGCTCTGCCTACTGACCAGGGCCGGACTGGGACCAAAAAGCAGCCCTGGAAAACAAGCCCCACCAGCCCACACACTATATCAACAAACAGCCCCAATCCGTAAATTTTGCTTTTACGTTGTCGTGGCCCTCACCACATTCTTAAAGGAGTTATCTGAAGAGCCACATGTGAATGGTGCAGCAGAGGGAATAATCAACCACAAATCCATTTACATGGTGTTCTTCAAAGCTCCGTTTGTCAGGATTTTGGGGTCTCAGTGGTCAGCAACACAGACACACAGCCTCAGCCAGCCACACACAGCCTCAGCCAGCCACACAGCCTCAGCCAGCCACACACAGCCTCAGCCCGCCACACACAGCCTCAGCCAGCCACACAGCCTCAGCCAGCCACACAGCCTCAGCCAGCCACACACAGCCTCAGCCAGCCACACACAGACACACAGCCAGCCACACAGCCTCAGCCAGCCACACAGCCTCAGCCAGCCACACACAGCCTTAGCCAGCCACACACAGCCTCAGCCAGCCACACAGCCTCAGCCCAAGCCACACCACACACAGCCTCAGTCAGCCACACAAAGCCTCAGCCAGCCACACACAGACACACAGCCAGCCACACACAGACACACAGCCAGCCACACACAGACACAAAGCCAGCTACCCACATATAGCCACACAGAGCTACAGCCACACACAGGTAGCCACATAGACAGCCACCAGCCACATATAGACACAGACAGACACACACACAGCCATAGCTAGCCACACAACCAGCCGACACAGCCAGCCACACACAGAGCTACTGCCAGCCACACAAACAGGCAGCCACACACACAGCCAGCCAAAGCCAGCCACACATATAGCCACAGCCAGCCACACACACACACGCAGTCACCCACACACATACAGCCACAGCCAGCCACACACAGACCCACAGCTAGTCACACACAAACAGCCAGCCACATAGGCAACCATAGCCAGCCACACACAGACCGCCACACACACCACACAGGCAAATAGTCAGCCACACACAGCCAGCCACACACACAGCCACAGCCAGCCACACAGTCCCAGCCACACACAGCCAAGCAGCCCTAGCCACACACACACACACAGCCGCAGCCACACAGCCGCAGCCACATAGCCGCAGCCCCACACAGAGACAGAGCCGCAGCCCCACACAGAGACAGAGCAGCAGCCCCACACAGAGACAGAGCCGCAGCCACACAGCCGCAGCCAACACAGCCGCAGCCCCACACAGAGACAGAGCCGCAGCCCCACACAGAGACAGAGCCGCAGCCCCACACAGAGACAGAGCCACACAGCCGCAGCCCCACAGCCGCAGCCCCACACAGCCGCGGCTCCACACCCAAAACCACACAGCCCCAGCCACACAGCCCCAGCGAAACACAGAGACAGAGCCGCAGCCCCACACAGAGACAGAGCCGCAGCTACACAGCCACAGCCCTCACAGCCGCAGCTCCACACCCAAAACCACACAGCCCCAGCCACACAGCCCCAGCGAAACACAGAGACACAGCCTCAGCGACACACAGAGACACAGCCCCAGCGACACACAGAGACACAGCCCCAGCGACACACAGAGACACAGCCACACAGCCCCAGCCAGCCAAAACCACACAGCCAAAACCACACAGCCAAAAGCACACACAGAGACACAGCCCCAGCCATACACAGAGACACAGCCCCAGCCACACACAGAGACACAGCCAAAACCACACAGCCCCACACAGCCACAGCCCCACACAGAGACACAGCCACACAGCCCCAGACACACAGCCCCAGCCAAAACCACACACAGACACACAGCCCCAGCCACACACACAGAGACACAGCCCCAGCCGCACACACAGAGACACAGCCCCAGCCACACACACAGAGGCACAGCTTCAGCCACACACACAGAGGCACAGCCCCAGCCACACACACAGAGGCACAGCCCCAGCCACACACACAGAGGCACAGCCCCAGCAACACACACAGCGGCACAGCCCCAGCCACACACACAGAGGCACAGCCCCAGCCACACACACAGAGACACAGCCCCAGCCACACAAACAGAGACACAGCCCCAGCCACACACAGAGGCACAGCCCCAGCCACACACACAGAGGCACAGCCCCAGCCACACACACAGAGGCACAGCCCCAGCCACACACACAAGAGACACAGCCCCAGCCACACGCACAGAGGCACAGCCCCAGCCACACACACAGAGGCACAGCCCCAGCCACACACACAAGAGACACAGCCCCAGCCACACACACAGAGGCACAGCCCCAGCCACACACACAGAGGCACAGCCCCAGCCACACACACAGAGACACAGCCCCAGCCCACACAACAGAGACACAGCCCCAGCCACCCACACAGAGACAGAGCCGCAGCCCCACACAGAGACAGAGCCGCAGCCCCACACAGAGACAGAGCCACAGCCACACAGCCGCAGCCCCACAGCCGCAGCCCCACACAGCCGCAGCTCCACACCCAAAACCACACAGCCCAGCCACACAGCCCCAGCAAAACACAAGAGACAGAGCCGCAGCCCCACACAGAGACAGAGCCGCAGCTACACTGCCGCAGCCCCACCACAGCCGCAGCTCCACACCCAAAACCACACAGCCCCAGCCACACAGCCCCAGCGAAACACAGAGACACAGCCTCAGCGACACACAGAGACACAGCCCCAGCGACACACAGAGACACAGCCCCAGCGACACACAGAGACACAGCCCACACAGCCCAGCCAGCCAAAACCACACAGCCCAAACCACACAGCCCACAAAGCACACACAGAGACACAGCCCAGCCATACACAGAGACACAGCCCCAGCCACACACAGAGACACAGCCCAGACCACACAGCCCAGCACACAGCCGCAGCCACCACACAAGAACACAGCCACACAGCCCAAGACACACAGCCCCAGCCAAAAACCACACACACGAGACACAGCCCCCAGCCACAACACACCAGAGACACAGCCCCAGCGCACACACAGAGACACAGCCCCAGCCAAACACCACACAGAGCACAGCTTCAGCCACACACACAGAGCACAGCCCCAGCCCACACACAGAGCACAGCCCCAGCCACCACACAGAGGCACAGCCCCAGCCACACACAAAAGAGGCACAGCCCCAGCCACACACACAGAGGCACAGCCCCAGCCACACACACAGAGACACAGCCCCAGCCACACAAACAGAGACACAGCCCCAGCCACACACAGAGGCACAGCCCCAGCCACACACACAGAGGCACAGCCCCAGCCACACACACAGAGGCACAGCCCCAGCCACACACACAAGAGACACAGCCCCAGCCACACACACAGAGGCACAGCCCCAGCCACACACACAGAGGCACAGCCCCAGCCACACACAGAGAGACACAGCCCCAGCCACACACACAGAGGCACAGCCCCAGCCACACACACAGAGGCACAGCCCCAGCCACACACACAGAGGCACAGCCCAAGCCACACACACAGAGACACAGCCCCAGCCACACACACAGAGGCACAGCCCCAGCCACACACACAGAGGCACAGCCCCAGCCACACACACAGAGGCACAGCCCCAGCCACACACACAGAGACAAGTGCCTCAGCTGATGGTGAAAGTACTTTGCCTTGCTTTCCTCAGCTTTCGCTTGCTGTCTCGCACTGCCCCAGGTCCGCAGCTGACAGGCCACACAGGAAGAGTGAGGAGACGACTGTAGGCTTTCTTCAGGCCAGCTCCACTGGCTGCCTGCACAGGGACCACCGGTAATGGCTGGGGTCGGGGTGGCCGGTGCGTTTCCATTTCCTTGGCGGGAGAGCAGAATGTGTGCTCTCTCCGCCCACAAAGAACGTGCTGTCGTGATTTCGGCACAGCACAGCACACCCTAGCCCAATAGAAGTATAAGCCGCTGCCTGGGCCGCCTGCTGATTGGTGTGCAGAGTCTGTGCGACCGCACCAACAAGTGAGTCTCTCTCAGACTTATAATGCTGCCGCAACTTGGCGGCCGGCGCCGCTCCTCAAACCTCGCTATGCAGGCGGGCGGTGGCGGCGGCGGCGACCGCAAAATCATTCAAAAGTAGCCAGGCCTGCGACGGGAGGAACGGGCGGCCCCCACAACCCGCCACCGGCCGGCCCATTGGGAAAAGTCCCGCTCCTCCCGCCTGTCAGTCCGGGCCTGCTACTGACTCTGTGGCACCCTGTACCAGGTCACCACAGACTTCCTTGGGACACTGAAGGATTCCTCACAGCGAGTAACCCACTCACACACAACTCCTTCCACTCCAGGCCTGTAGAGGGAGCTCCACTGGTTGCCTTAAGCCAGTTTGCCCTATAAATACAGGTTCTGGAGGGAAATCAGCAGAGTGTGCAGTCACTATAGAACTGTGAAGAGCTTAGTGAGCTGAGCTGGTACTGGAGCCATGCCAGTAAACACCTGAGACAGTGGTAGACCTGCAGAGTAGGGGTCGAAGGCATAGGAGAGAAACGTGTTACAGAGGGGGCAGAGGCGTCATACCGACTCACCCCATCAGAGTTCCGGTCACTGGGTCCGAGTCTGGAGGGACAGAGAAGATAGGCCCCGCAGAGAATCCAGCACCACGAGGAGGCTTAGCTTCCCGGACACCCGCAGCACCAACAATTGGGAGTTAGGGACTGTGAGAGCAAAGCGGGATCCAAAGAGAGAGCCCTCAGTGCAGCCACAGCTACACACACAGAGGCACAGCCCCAGCCACACACACAGAGGCACAGCCCCAGCCACACACACAGAGGCACAGCCCCAGCCACACACACAGAGGCACAGCCCCAGCCACACACACAGAGACACAGCCCCAGCCACACACACAGAGACACAGCCCCAGCCACCCACACAGAGACAGAGCCGCAGCCCCACACAGAGACAGAGCCGCAGCCCCACACAGAGACAGAGCCACAGCCACACAGCCGCAGCCCCACAGCCGCAGCCCCACACAGCCGCAGCTCCACACCCAAAACCACACAGCCCCAGCCACACAGCCCCAGCAAAACACAGAGACAGAGCCGCAGCCCCACACAGAGACAGAGCCGCAGCTACACAGCCGCAGCCCACACAGCCGCAGCTCCACACCCAAAACCACACAGCCCCAGCCACACAGCCCCAGCGAAACACAGAGACACAGCCCCAGCGACACACAGAGACACAGCCCCAGCGACACACAGAGACACAGCCACACAGCCCCAGCCAGCCAAAACCACACAGCCAAAACCACACAGCCAAAAGCACACACAGAGACACAGCCCCAGCCATACACAGAGACACAGCCCCAGCCACACACAGAGACACAGCCAAAACCACACAGCCCCACACAGCCGCAGCCCCACACAGAGACACAGCCACACAGCCCCAGACACACAGCCCCAGCCAAAACCACACACAGAGACACAGCCCCAGCCACACACACAGAGACACAGCCCCAGCCGCACACACAGAGACACAGCCCCAGCCACACACACAGAGGGACAGCCCCAGCCACACACACAGAGGCACAGCCCCAGCCACACACACAGTGGCACAGCCCCAGCCACACACACAGAGGCACAGCCCCAGCCACACACACAGAGACACAGCCCCAGCCACACAAACAGAGACACAGCCCCAGCCACACACAGAGGCACAGCCCCAGGCACACACACAGGGGCACAGCCCCAGCCACACACACAGAGACAGAGGCACAGCCCCAGCCACACACACAGAGACACAGCCCAGCCACACACACAGAGGCAGAGCCCCAGCCACACACACAGAGAAACAGCCCCAGCCACACACACAGAGGCACAGCCCCAGCCACACACACAGAGGCACAGCCCCAGCCACACACACAGAGGCACAGCCCCAGCCACACACACAGACACAAGTGCCTCAGCTGATGGTGAAAGTACTTTGCCTTGCTTTCCTCAGCTTTCGCTTGCTGTCTCGCACTGCCCCAGGTCCGCAGCTGACAGGCCACACAGGAAGAGTGAGGAGACGACTGTAGGCTTTCTTCAGGCCAGCTCCACTGGCTGCCTGCACAGGGACCACCGGTAATGGCTGGGGTCGGGGTGGCCGGTGCGTTTCCATTTCCTTGGCGGGAGAGCAGAATGTGTGCTCTCTCCGCCCACAAAGAACATGCTGTCGTGATTTCGGCACAGCACAGCACAGCCAGCTCCAATAGAAGTATAAGCCGCTGCCTGGGCCGCCTGCTGATTGGTGTGCAGAGTCTGTGCGACCGCACCAACAAGTGAGTCTCTCTCAGACTTATAATGCTGCCACAATTTGGCGGCCGGCGCCGCTCCTCAGACCTCGCTATGCAGGCGGGCGGTGGCGGCGGCGACCGCAAAATCATTCAA